>VZRZ01002427.1:85727-193371 GCA_013398175.1 Climacteris rufus | reverse complement strand
TTCCCTTCCCTTCCCTTCCCTTCCCTTCCTTTCCCTTCCTTTCCCCTTCCCTTCCTGAAGGTGGGATTAGGTCATCAGTTTTGCTAGACACACAAGCACTCAAAATTATTACTAATTATTTTGTTTGGATGATAACTATAAATCCTATTTGTTCACATTCAAGACTTTAAGAAGCCCCAAATGGACTCTGGGCATTATGCTGAAGCTTCCATATCAGATATTTAGCTTTTCACTGCTCTAAAGAATTGGCCAACCGTGCCAGTTCTACATCAGCATACACAGCAATAGTTCAGTAGCAGTGTGTTTTCGATGAGTTTAATGATAGTTTCACAGTATCAATTATCTTTAGATATGTGAAGCAGAGCAAAGATGATGAAGCAGACTGTACTAGCTCTTAATGCAGAGCTACTGAATGTATAATTTAGCATTTATTTTATTGCCAGCATTTTCTATATGTGTTAGTGCACAAAATAGCCTATCCAATGCATTAGCAAACAAAAGCTATATAAAGACTCCTATAACCAAAAGGCAACTTATGAATAATTCACATTTCCATGCATTAGGAGGCATCCAGATAAAACACATAAAGTGCACTTAACTTGTCCCAATAAAAACCTATAAATTATATGAATAATTGTATATATATTATGTATATAATATCAACATAATGTTTCAGTTACCTTAAAGGATAAAGTTGCTTTCTTGGATGACTTTGAAGACAATTTGCAAGCTTGCTCAATTTATGCTGACAGTAATTGCTGTACAGCTGCCTGATTTAGACAGAGAGGGAAAATGGATGCACTGTGCAAGTTACAACAGCAGAAGAAAAGCTGCTGGGCTACCTTTTGTGGTACCATTTGTACTCATTGACAGGACTACTGCCAGCTGTTCAATTATCGGTCCAGAATACTCCAGAATACACAGTTTTATTGGTAACTGTACTAAGATGAAAACAAAACAAACCAAAAACCACTACTTTTGACTACTGTAGTACTTAGCAGAAGATAAAGTAAACAGACACTTATTAGATTAACACAGAAGATTTGGGGAGTATTTAAAAACTATTATAACAGAAGAAATTGTGTGTTTCATGGCCAGAAATATAAAAGTTGTCAAGGAAATTGTGCAGTGCACTGACTCTAAACATTTTTTGGTTCATCAATAGTAAAGTAACATCAAACTGCACCTACAAGTCTGCAAATACACAAACACAAAAATTTTCATGCACTTAAAGAATTAGCTGTGCACATTGAATTTCAGAGGTGTTCTTTGCTTCCACGCTGAAACCCATCCCTGAATTACCATTGATTGGATTAAGATGCAGCAGCCACAATACATGGTGTTGTTCCTGTGGGTTTCAAATTTTGCCAAGAAACCTTCAAGCAAGCACCAAGCTACAACAGTAAACAATGACAGACATATCAAGTCATCAATGCAGATGGAGGGAAATGGAACGGACAGCTGTGGTTACGGGACTGAACCTTACAACAGGGGTCACACAGCCTATAGAAGATACAAAGTTCCCATAATTATTCTTTTTGTAGGATTCAGCTCTTGGAGGAAGTGTGAATCATGGCCCAAGATGTGAAAAAGGTCAGAAATTTGGTATTAATGCTCAGCTGTATACTCAGACAGCATACAGCAAAGACTGAGGACTCTGGCATAGGCACACATCCTCACAGACTCATTCAGGAGTGCAGGGCATTAACATGCTTTTAGGTAATCAGGAAATATTGCCATTATCCTCAACTTATTCTCTTATTTGGGACTGCAGCTGACTAATTACCACAAAATAATTTAGGAACAATTAAAGCATTTCTCAATGCTCGTTGCTTGAGAGCAAGTTCCTTGATGGAGTAATGAGCAAAGGCATACACTAATCACCCATTAACTGATGGGGTGCTTAAACATCATTTTATCTTGCTCTAGAAAGGCTTGTGTGCTGCTTAATTTAGTGCTTTTGGTAGACTCAAAGGTTGAAGGCTGCTGAAAATGGGATCCATATTTCTATTTGGTTGAAACTTATATGATGTGGCCTCATTTCTTTGTAAATATTAGAGATTTATGCCTTCTGTTTTCATCTTGTGATCTTTTGGGAGGGGTATTTGTGTTCTAGAATGTGTGTGACCAACTGCAAAACTAAGATGCCCCATACAGAAGTTACACAAATGATTTTCACACTAAATATTCGAGCAAGATTTGTCACATGCAGCAATCAAGTCTGCATTCTTTCCAGGATGTAATTTTGCTGTGCTTTTCCATAGGGAGCACAATATAGACTAATTCTGCCCTGTCTGCCCTCAGAGACAACAGATTTATAATTTAGAGAAGGAGCTCTGTTACCAAAGCTTGAAAAACCAAAAATAGGAAAGAAGTTTGCTTGTCCTGTCTTCATGTGATCCCAGAAGGCAGAAAGCACAGAGCAGAAGAGCCAACACTTTGTGCATCTCCAGCTTTGCCTCGTCTTGCAGTCGCTCATTGCTCAGAAAAGTTTTTGCTTCTGACTGTGGTCACCAACTCTGCTGAAACCCTGCAGAACATCATCATGTCCTCAAAAATACTGGAAATGGGAATCACAGAACTCCTCATGGGATGCTTATTTTTCATCTGATTTTTTAAACCTGGGTTTCTAATGAAATAAATCTGATGTGACTATGTTGTGTGTCTGCCCTTCTCAATTTCAGACTTGTGGCTACTCAACAAAATTCAACACAGTAAAGTTCAACAAATATATTTAATGTCCCAGAAGTTTTGTGCAAAGGGGCAGCCTGGTAGGGAAGACAGATGAGAGTTAACACCTGTACAGAATGAAGTGACAGATGACAAATGCAATCATGTTAGTGGACAGTGGAGAATTTACCCCAGAGACTATCCACAGCAAACAGGATTGACAAAATTCTCTAACTGCAAAACTACAGCTCGTAAATAAAGAAAATTCATTTTCACAAGGTTACTCAGATACACAAAACTTCGTGGGGAAGATCTGTAATCCTCTGTTGCAAATAAAGTAGGCACTTAACCTTTACAGAAGACATTTCACTTGCCTTTACTTTTTCTTTGTCAGTGAATCTGACTTTTAGTTAGGAGATGAATTTTATAAATTACATAACCACTGAGTAAATGCTTGGTATTTATTATAGAGTGCAGAAAACAAGACACAACTGGAGTGACTCTCTGAAATATTTCAGTGAGACTGTCAGCTGAGGGCTTTTGGTTTTTTGAAAAGTGCAGGATTTGGAAGATTGTGGAACACTCTAGGACTGCAAAAGTAAAAACCACATGTGTATCTCAGAATATCAGTAAAGTCTGGTCAGACTAGGAGCTTTCTAGTGAGTATTTATAGGTAATTGGTAAGTATGAATACCATGGGTAAGCCAAACATAAAATTATGCTGAATCCTGGAGGGTACATTTTTTTAAAAGCTACACTTCCTTCTGTTAGTTCTCCTTTTATTGACTTGGTGCCCACAGGCTGGGGTTAATTCACACCTCTCTGTTGGTGACCCTCATGGAAATAACAGTGGGCCAGATGCTGTATTCCTTTTGTTCCCCAAACTCTTGTGGAAATTACTCCATCTACCTAGTCCTGAAACTCTGATTTCCTTCATGTTTACGTAGAAAAAGTGTCCCTACTGCAAATAGTGATTCAGTAGCGGAATTACAAGATTCCTTGAGATTATCACAACCTTTTAGTCACCCAACAAGACAAAATGAGAACATCAGGCAAGTCAAACATTGCTTTGAGGCAGAGATTATTCAAGGGTGTTTCACTGTCATTGATCTATGAACAAATCAATCCTAATCACTGCTGTGTCTAAACATTTCTCCCATCACAGCCAATATTATCTTCCCAGCATGCTTGTGCAGCGTGCAGGTATTGTTACAGCAAAGGGACCTATAACCCATTGGTCTGGAGAAATGGTCTGAGATTACAAAACTATGCAAGCAGGTGGTGACAACTGCAATGCAACCTTAACCCAAGCACCTTGCGAGTAGCCTTGAACCAGCAGTGGCCTGTTTCTCTTGATTAAGTTCTGCAACAGCAAGGCCAGACAGAATTGCAACTACAAATACATCTGTCAGCAAAATGAAGTCTCAATATGGATTTCAGTGAGGCTGGAGCTGGAACAGGAGTTTTAAAATATTTATAGGACATTCACAATTCAAGAGTTATAGGATATTCAACCAATCACGTTGTCAAAATCTCTGAACAGATACCGGAGTGTGCCTTCTATTTCAGAAACACACAGAAGTTGCTTTATGGCAACAGCTGAAGCATGAGGGTACTGGGGAAAAAATCAGCAAACCACAAACCCCACAAAAACAAGCAACCAAACAAACAAAAAAAAAACTACAACCAGGCAACCAACCAAAAAAAAAAAAAAAAAACCAAACCAAACCAAAACAACTGGAACCCAGAGCAAAAGATGTCCCTACAGAAGAAAAAGTCTACCACAAGTGATTAACAGTATCTCTACCCAAGTATTATTTTACACTCTGCTCAGGCATCACTTTGCTTTAGGTGTCTGTCACCATTCTTTCATTTTGATCAATTTGTCTGAAATCTGGCTTGTAATTGTGATGCAGAACAGCTGATAGAAACTGAGACAAACCCCAGCCACAAGACTGGGCTTGCACAACCTTGGGAAATAGCCTTGGGTCTCAAGCACAGCGTTGGTGCTTTGAATGGAACCATTGCAAGTGCCTTCTCCCTATGGAGATAGAAGTAGGAAGGTGCTGCTCCCTCGGCCTAAGACATTGCAGACGCCCAGCTCTACTGGGAGAAGGTTTGCAAAACCAGAACAGGAGCATTTCTCTCCCTTAACTGAAAAACAGTGGAAACCTTCACCTGGATCAACTTGTCTTCCCAGCTAAGTTCCCTAGGAGTTTTTCCATGCTCATGCAACCCGAACAGCACCACTTTCAGATCTGATCTCTGTTCATTGCAAAACTTTTCTTTGCATCCCTGGGTTATGAACCTTTTTTATTCTCTCAGCCTGTGCCAGCCCACCAGCTAAGCTGGCTGCCCCAGTTCTGTGTCAGGGTGGTCTTGTGACACTGCATTTGACAGGCAGCCCCACAGTGCTACGGCATGAGCTGAACACCGACACTGGGGCTGGGGAAATGCACAGCATAAAGACAGAGCAGCACACAGCAATGGCTTGTGCTACACGTTCTCACTGATCAGAGCAGGTCGGTATCCTTTGTAGGCTTCTCGTGGACAGGTGGTTTTCACACTTCAATCATTCCCTCACAACGTGCAGATTCTCGCTTCAAAGATTTGGCAGTATTGAAAAGGGGTTTTTCAACCTACACAGAGTTCATTTAAGTTAAGAGAGGTTCATCTTCCCCAAGTTTGTACTGCTGGAATGGCTTTGCTTCTGCAGTGTTCAAAGTTCTCTCTAAACACCTTTTGGTGAAGCAATACTACTGCACTTGTACCTCCACAGCCATGTGTAGTGTGACAGTGGCACATGTGGGGTCTTCATGTCTGCATGTGTAAGGAAATATATTTTTTGTGTGTATATATATATGTGTGTGTGTGTGTGTGTGTGTGTGTGTGTATATATATATACATATATACATCTAAGCATAATAAAAATATTTAGGGAATCCACTTCTGATTTTTTCTGAATTGCATTTGAGACTAAGAACTCCAGATCCATGTCAAACTGCTAGTTGTACTGTAGTATGTAACTTTTTTGCCTTTTTTCTATTGCTCCTCCAGCTGCCTCTACTGAGTTTGGGAGCGTAAGAGGAATCCTGGCCTCCAGCACAGGGCTTGCAAATGAAGGGATTTTGTTGTTTATGAAAAGCCCTTTTGCATGAGCCATCCCTCAGCCAGGGCTTGGCTGAGTCCCAGGCAGGCCGGAGCTTCAGCTCCGTTCCACTGCAGGAGGCCACAGGACGGATTATGGGTGGTGAGTGAGTAATGGACTTTGATACTGTGTCAAGCCATGTAAGAAAGTTATCTGAGCATGCCAGGAGCTTATAAATGAAAGAACCACTTCAGAGATGTGGTAAGAAGAGACCTGTGAGACTTAATGATTCAAAGAAAATCTATCTTCTAGTTAGGAGGTGAATCCTTAGATGACTGACCTAAATCCCAAGTAATTCTGAACAATGGCAGAAAGACTGAGGTAAGTGCAGTGCTATCATTTAATCTTAAATCTTTCTGTAGTCCTATATGTGTTACTGAGCAAAAGATAATACAAGGATCAACAATTAGGTATCCAGAATAATGTAACAATACATGAAGGAGCTTAGCATAGCCAAGCAATAGCTGTAGGCTTCATTTGCTCTACTTAGTTATGCTAATAAAAAATAAAGATTTCCAGAAAACATTAGAAGTAAAGAAATTCAAAAGAAGAGGCCTGGAGCTTTCTATAGGCAGCAATCAGAAAGCCAGATGAGCTCCAAATCAGTGAATTAATATACTCATTACCTTACACAGAGAAAAATATTATCTTAGCAGTATGGGTATTTGTTTACCATGGTTGTATTATGATAATTGAATAATAACATATTTAGTTGCCTTAGAGAAATTAAACTAACTTCATACAAGTTCTAAAATAATAAAAGGCAGATTGCTTTGGACCAAGATGGTGTTCTTAGGCATTGAACCTGCTTTACACTAGCAGATGGCCTGAAACCTCTCATGAGTCTTAGTATAGACATCTGAACCAAGGTAAGTCAGGAAAGATTTTCTCCACTCTTAAGTTACCTGCTTCTTACAGGTTTTTTTTTCTGTTCTGATTTTAGCAAATTCTCATCTTTTTTACATTTATTTTCTTTATCACTTCCTATCCACATAATCACACATTCATATATTCTGTGTGACTATAATGTGTGTATCTGTCACATCATCTCTGTATGCCCTTCTACTAACTACCAAAAATTCAAAGTAAAATTATTTTTATTTGGTAGTGTAAGAGCTCTACTTCCTTCCAATCCCATGGTTCCCAACTCACATGTGGAGCCTACACAGCAAATTGCATACTGGTGTGTTATCCTCACTGGTAAAGGCACTTGCACAATGCAAACCATGGCCAGGTTCTGAAAGCCTTGCACAAGAATGTCTCTCTGCTTCCAGTACAGCACATCTCCCCACCAGGTGAAGTGCTACTCTAGATTATCCTCAGTGCCAGACCTCTGGTCAGGGACACACTGAGGCTCTCAGGAGCTGCTGTGCCAGCTCCCAGAGGTGTGGGGAGGTTGTACTTTATGTTTTAATCTTCACTTTGCCCTCAGTTCCTTTAGTCTGGAGTATAAAGGTGCAGTTTTCTAATCTAGAAGACACATGCAAGGCATCTAAACACAATTGTAGGCACTCACAAACAAGCTGGTTTTAGAAGGTGCTGAATAACTCCAGTGACTACGGCAGTGGATATTCACAACTCTGGGAGAGCTTTAACATCTTTATCTGAGGAGTCTTGCCTGGAAAATGAGGCTTTCCTGCCTCAGTGGACAGCTTGAAAATTAATTACTGGTTGTGTTGTCCTAAGAAATTTCTAAATGAAGGGCTGAGGAACAAATTTTGCCATGGGTGGTCCAACAGATTGTTGGCTCTGGACCCATATCAGCCAGTCTGCACAGACACTGTTTCTGCTAAAATAACATTAGTACTTCTTTATCAAAGCACTTCTGGTGCAAAAAGGAATTGAGAAACTTTTTTCTTTCCTAAGAGGCATCAAGTTAAAATATTATGTAGTCTGCAAAGCAATTAGATGCAATACCATCAAAGGCTCATAAAGGCTGGAATTCATTGCAGCACTTGGTGTTTAGCCTCACTGCATAGCACAAAAACCAGAAACTATATCTCTGAGATGGTTTGCCCTCTGCACATCTTGTCAGATTCAAAGACTATTGGATCTTGGGAATTACTGATGAAAATAGTCCCAACCACTCTATCATTCAGACCACCTTTTTAGTGATGCAAGACTGTTCTGCTAAATCAATATTTTAGTGTTTCCTCTAGGTCAGTTGAAATTTTTTTATATAATAGCAAAGGGATTTAGTTGCATCTCCTGTGAACTATTTTAGAGCTGAAGAGATGTTATAGGCAGTACAATTTGCTTTATATTCAGCATACATTATTCCATATAAAATTTCATTCCATAAGTGTAAATTAAACTCCAACTTGTTATGACAAATATTTTCTTGTTTTCCTCATGTTTACATCTTTCCTAAATATGTAAACTGTTATAAACTCACAACCACATTACTTGTCATTAAATCAAAGCATTTTATACATATTTTAATGTTCTTCCTTACACTAATTGTTCCAATCCTTTGATCATTCCTTTCACTCTGAGTGTAATCCTATGAAAGAGTGCTGAAGGAGACTAACAATTTCATAGCAGAAAGCAAAACAAAGAGGCAAACACGATTTCTGGATTTAATATGGTAGGAAGAGAGGTCAAGGGGATCTCTCCAAGATATTTTTAGAATAATTTTTATCACAAATCAAAAGGTAGAGAACTCTTTACATTGTGTTGGTCTCCAACAGGCAGACAAGAAATTATGTGAGGAGAGAATGAGGAAGAAAAATAGGTGTTTACAGATATCTGAAGGGTACCAGCAGCAACACCCCCCCCACCCAGCACTGCAGAAAGCCTTGGGCACAAGGCTGAACCCAGACCTGCTACATCCTGCAAGCTTCTGGTGGGACCCCCATGGGTCCTGAGTGCTCAGTGCTGGGGAAACAGGAGCAGACTCACAGTCAGGGCAGTCCCAGTGGTCAAAGAAAGACCCTGAGAGTTTTTAATAATGAATTGCACAGAGCTTACTTGCTCTGCAAAACCTTCATGAGCTGAGTCTGGCTACTCAGACATGGCCCTTGGAGCATCCCAGTGGTTTTAGGGTGTTTATGAGCAAAAATATGAAAAATGTTCTGCTTTCATACTATTAGAAGTTGTGGGGAGTTATGAGTACAGCAGGATGACTTTCCACAGAAACAAATAGCTGGCCTGAACCAAAACCAACCAACCAACCAAACAAAAAGCTGTTTCACATCCAAAAGGCAGAAAGTTATTGAAGAAGAATCCATAAAGAATTTATGAGTCACCACAATTCCTATAATCTGTGAGGAGACATCCACGTGTCTTTTTTTTTTTTTTTTAAATCTGTTTCAGTTATTATTTTATTGCTTTTAAAATAAGCTGAATGTATTCTAAGTAATATATGCCATTCCTGCTTCATTTTCTGAGCAAATAACTGATTCTGGCAGGTTTGACAGGGAACACAACTACATCTGAGAGCTGGAAATCTGTGTGTCACATCTCCTTAGAGCACCTCTGTGAAGAACTAAAAAAACTTCAGTCCACCCTAGTGTGTCTTTTAGTTGCAGCCATCTATCAGTCTTGATATGCTCCAGGAGGCATTGCTCTTCACCAAAAGAAAGACAATGGAATGATTTGTCCTTCTGCAAGAGGACTTTTTGCCCCATCAATTGCTATACACAGCCTGACACTGTAGCAGATGTTGGGGAGAGTAACATCCCATCTACTCATTGTCAATCAAGTTACTGTCTGAGAAATGCTTAGTTCTCAGCACCAGATCCACAAAAGCAATAAAACCAGTAAAATTCAGGAAGCAGCCATAAACCTGTTTCATTCATGTGGTTCAGCAAGTGTTTGCTCCAAGCTTTAAGGGGAGCAGCAACAGGACAAGAGAAGGAATGGCAAGAAATGCTCACCAGAAATTCATTCCGTGCTTGGTACAGATCAGATCCTTGCTTCAAGCCAAATGAACCTAAATTCTACCATACTATTGACTTTTCAGCCAGGAGTCTGGCCATATTCCCAAAGAGCTAACCAAGTAACCCTAATGCCTCCCTCCCTCCTAGGACTCAGCACTGTACAAGTCCAAAATCTAGATGGGAATATGATTGTGGGGTACACCAGCCAATCCTCCTCTGTGTCACTGCACCTCTTTACCCTCTGAGAACATCTGTGGGATTCAGCTTTGCTCCACTTAATGCAGCTCAGCCACTCCAAAGCATTAACACAGCAGAGATGTTAAAAAAAATGGGTACTTTTAGTAATAGAGAGAATTGCACAACAAAAAAATGGTTTTCACAGACAGTTGAGACTAAGAGTTAACACTTTGAAATAGACCTTCTCAGTCTCTGAGACTGACAGAATTAATCTGCATGCTGTCAAATGTACCCTAGCAGGTCTCCATCCACCCTCCTAGTTAAAAATCTATGTCCTCTTGGTCTTTCTCTTGGTCTTGCTGGCACCACTCAGCTCCAGATGTTGTCCTTTCCTTTGTGCAGAAAACAGAAAGGGCATTTCCTTTTTGTCAATGGGCAAGAATGATGAAATTAAGCCTGACCTCAGAAGGGTGCAAGAAACGCCCTTCTTCTCCCTTGTAGGTGTGAGAGGAGAACAGAGTCAACACACAGAAATGCTTTTCCTGCTTGTCTCTCACATGAGCTATTTGGAAGCCAATAGTAATAAAAGGAAATAATCACAGGAGAAAAATGGCCAGAAATTCAGCAGGGGTGTGTCTGAAGAAAGGACTAAAGTGATCTGGGAGCTGCTCTGGTATTGAAATGGAAAGGAAATAGCTTCTGTTTATCAACCTGCAGAAAAACTGTCAAAAAATTGACTGGAGGAGGAGGAGGTAACCACTTTCCTGACCAGTCCTCCAGATTAAGATATCTTCAGCCTAGGCTGGAGACCACTCTGATTTTCACCATATGATACAAGGTGTGGGTAGAGCCAGTCATCCTGCCTGAAGACAAGAACTGCTAATTGCAGGCAAGAAAACATCTTGCCCTAGAGCACTCAGTAAAAGGCAAAGGGAGTGAGTCCTTAGATTTCAGCAAACTCCAGAGTTTGCATAAACAAATTCTTTATGAACTTATAGATTTGCCATTTTATTTACTACCATCAGAAATCATTACTTTTACACGGCTTTTACACTCACCAAATTTGTGCAATTATGCGAACTTCTTCATTGGCAGAGGCATTCTGAACTATTAGCACTGCTTCCCTAATACATGCAATTTTTTTGCCAGAAGGACATCATACCATTAATTCTGTACCCTCTCTAAATGCAGCAATTATCTACCAAACAGATATTCTGTGCCATGCTTCAAGGATACTTTCACCTTCCCACCGTCCAGTGCTGTTGCTGGGCAAAGCAGGGATTACCCTCTGGGGAGAGAGGGTCAAGAGGAGTTCCAGGACAATCTCAACATTCTTTAAAAAAAAAATAAAATCAACACACACACAAAACCCAGTAATAAATTATAAGTAGGCCTTTACTGACTGTGTTATTTGCCTTTAAATTTTGCACATTAGTTCCCATGAGTATAACCCATAACATTTTCAGATTAAATATTCAATTTAGCAGGGCACATGCAAATTAACCAGCAGCAGTGCTCCTCAGGTGCCAGCCTGGACCAGGCTCACACGCTTCCTTGCTTATATAAACGATTTATGGGGAGCCCTTGTGTTATAAACACTTGCCCTCCACTCAGAGCAGGGAAACTGCAACTGATTTGGGTAAGAAACCTCTGTAAGAAGGGCCTTTCTCAATGGAGAGGACATCAAAAGGTTCAGGGCTGCTCCCTGCTCAGCTCTTTGTACTGGAGAGGGGACCAGTTGTGGTGCCAGTGAGCTCTGTCACAACACAGCCCAGTTCCCAAAGACC
This sequence comes from Climacteris rufus, assembly GCA_013398175.1. Taxonomy (NCBI): domain Eukaryota; kingdom Metazoa; phylum Chordata; class Aves; order Passeriformes; family Climacteridae; genus Climacteris; species Climacteris rufus. Next base: position 181,708 of record VZRZ01002427.1, on the reverse strand, counting down.
TGACAGACCACAGGGACCCCTCACCTCTTTGGGTGATGGGGAGGTAGATGCCTCACCAAGGAAGAGCTGCCTTTGTGCTCGGACCATGGCCCAGGGATGAGCAGGATGACCCATCTCTGCTGGCAGACCCTCAAAGGACCACAGAATTGCCAGTCAAGAGTGACTGAACCCATTGTCCATCTGTTCTCAGACAGAGATATCCCCTCATCCCACTAGCCAGGAATCCATTGGTTGTGTTAAAAATCTGTGAGATGGGAGCTTTCACTCGACATTAGCATTTTGTTAGTCCTTTAATACAGGCAATAAAAAGTCCTTATTTTCTGCATAAGCTGTTATTTTTTCTGAATGCAAAGACGTTAAATTCAGCTTCCGCCCTATTAACACTTTTTGGAATACAAACCTGTTCACAGTTGTTTATTTTTTTTTTTTTTTTTACTGCTTGAAAAAGGCTAGGTCCTATTTAGGAACTTCAATTAGCAAGACTAGACTCAAGATCCTACATCCAATAGCATATGGACCCTTTATGTCAATAAACCCCAAGACTCTAAGAAGAAGACCATTATAGTTATAGAAAATGAATCAAAGGCCAAGTACCAGCTCCCCATCATTGCTCTGTTAGTGCTGAGAAGCTCAGTCTGTGCAGTTTAGGATGTGCTGATGCAACCCATGTGAGCACTTTTGTATGAGAATGAGCTGTGGTGGGAAGAGGCCTCTGAACCCTGGAGGTAAATAATGATGATCTTTAAGGTCCCTTCCAATCCAAACCATTCTATGATTCTCAGAATGCAAAATCAGAGAAGCTGCTCATGTCACTGAACAGGAGGACTGAATTCTAGTGCTGTTCTTCCCCTTTCCTCTCTCTTTATAATTTTAAAATAAATTAAATCAATTATGAATATGTTGTATCTCATTTAAATAAGAACAGACTATTTGAAGCTACCTATGTGTGCAAGCAATGCAGCTAAGTTCCTGTGCCACATGACTGGTTAAATTTGATGCATTCATCCAGAAGACCCTCAGCATTTAAGTCTTGACCTCTGGTAACTGATGGAGGTCTGCCTATAGCTGTAAGGATTTCACTCCAGAAACCTCAGATCTCATCATTCACAGAGAAAATGCTGACTGGAAATGCTGGAGTAAATTTTGTGCAGCCTGCTGTCACTGCTCACAGTGATTACAAACAGCCATCAGCACAGCATCAGCATCTTATGAATAGATGTGCAGTCAACTTCTTAGTATGTTCTATTGTGAAACGAGGATCACAGGTGAAAAGTGATTTACAAAAAAGAGTTAAGCTGGAAACTCTCATTTTAATTTTCATTTGCTTGCTCATTTTTCCATTTTAGCTTTAGGTTGCTGAAGTGTTTGAATTGCAGTGTGATATTATGAGAGCATAATTTCTTCTTAAAAATTTGTTTAAAATGCTGCCCCTGTGCTACAGACATTCTGACGTCATGCCCCGTATTAAACAAGCAGCCTCTCTGATATCTTCAGACAAAATAACCTGAAAGGAACTTGCTAAGGCAGCCAAAATTTTGGGGGCACCTTTTTCACTCTGGGAGGGTCTCCTTTGCAGTTTATTGCCAGGGTCATACATCCTACAGGAGAAGGAGATAAATCCAAGCCCATCACAGCACCACTCTTAGGTTCCTGGTCTGTGTAGCTATGGCTGAGCTACATCCCAATCAGCTCTATACAAAAACCTCACAACTCTGCCATAATAGTGAACACCTAATGCCATTCATTTTTCAACAATTCATTAATTTTTTCTGATGGTGCAATAAACATTTATAGATACACTTAATTTTATAGGCAGTTCCCACAGAAACCAAAAGAACTGCTGTCACGAATGGAAGCGCTTACCTGAATAAGGGTTTGCAGGATCAGAGTGTTGAGTTTCAATATTGTTTTTTAACCACAGTGGTTTGCATAATTCAAATGGAAAGCAGAAGCAGCATTCTAAAACAGCATGTACTACATTTGTATCTAAAGTTGCAGTAGGATGTATTTGTAGATTGCTTTAGGAATTCCACTTAAAACATTGAACCAAGCAATTTAAAGCCTGGCAACAGAGATTTGTAAGCATGTGTAAATTCTCTAATCCAGTTTACACTTAACAGCTTTACCACACTTGTGAGTCCCTTACTGACCTTGGGGAATGAGCAGTAAAAGATCTTCCCCTTAAACATGAAGTGAATTAAGCAGTTCCCGTATTGAACCAATACACCACATACTAATACTTAAATATAATTAGAAACATTATAAGAGTTATAAAAGGAGCAATACACAGCAAAATCTGTAATGTACATTTGTATTGATTTATGGCTTTTTTTCACTAGTTTCACGACACAAAGGACAAGCCCTGAGTAACTAAAACCAGCTCCAGCAAATTCACCTGTGCAGGGAAGATCTCTGGAGCACTAACTGTCATGTTCAAGAACATAGCAAAATGTTTTCCATTATTATTTTAAATCAATGTAGTTTGTTTCCAGCCATCCTCATTAGCAAAATTCATCACACAAAGAGCAATAAATAGCCAAATGCCTCCTTGAGATGAATATTTGACATTTTCAGTTTCATAAACAGATTTTAAGTGATTGGTTCACATTTATGTGCAATTGGTTGTTTTTTAACAGTTTTCTTGGTTCACCTGTCTGAGCACTTTCCAAGTGAGTCCTTTGAGCGTGGCTGAGTCCTGGGCCAGGACACAAATCTCCAGAGGGGAGAATGGTGGAGGCTCCTGACACAGCCATGGGAAATCCTTGAAAGTAGAGGACTTGACGAGAACATGGCCAAACCTCTCCCCCAACAAAGGAACTAAAAGCCACACAGAATCATAGAATCATCAAGGCTGGAAAAGACCCTTCAGATCATCGAGTCCAACCATTAACCTGATACTGCCAAGTCCACCACTAAACTGTGTCCCTAAGCACCCCATCTACACATTTTTTGAACACTTTCAGGGATGGTGACCCCACCCCTTCCCTGGGCAGCCTGACAAGCTCTTTTGGTGAAGAAATTTTTCCTAATATCCCACCTGAACCTCCGGCATAACTTGGGTCCATTTTCTCTTGTCCTATTGCTTGAAACCTGGGAGAAAAGAGCTGACCCCCACCTCTCTGCATCCTTCTATCACTGTTGCTCCTTACCTGTGGACAAAGGAATCTGAGGGACTGGAGTTGGTCCCAGAAAAAGCAGTGGTGGTGTGAGCTGCTCCATCCAAATCCCTCCTTCCTCTTCCTTTCCTCCATCTGATCACAAAGCCATCAAAGGGAGGAGAGGAGAAAGCAAAGGGAGAACCACAAAAGCAGAAATCCTGACCCCTCTGTTGCCCAGAGGCCAACACAAGAAGCAGTTCCCCCAATCTATCTCTCACCCCTGTCTGTCAGATTTGGGGAGTCTCTGTCACCTTTGCTCCTCTCAGACCCACTCCTACCTGCCAGCACTAACCGGATCATCGTCAGACAGGTCCCCACGGCTCACGTTGCCAGAGGGCTGCTCCACCTCCACCTGGGCAGGCACCCACGGGTGCTGCAGGCTCATCCTCTGCTGCAAGACCCTTCCTTCCAGATGTGCTCAGCCAGCGGCCAGAGGCTGCCCGAGCCCTTCCCCACCTGCCTGTGAAGAATTTCAGATGCTTTCTCCTTCCCCTTCCACTCTTCTCCCAGTCATCCTTCTCCTCTGAGTGCCTGATGCAGAGGATGGGAGAGGCATCCTTGAAAACAAAAAGTGGGTAGAGCGCTAATTGATGTACTTTTGCACCCATTAGTCTCCTGCTAAAAGCTACCAGAGGGAGAGGCAGGAAAGAATCCATCAATGAATTTCCTGAGATGTGTGCTCCCTTACTAAATCCATCTTTGCTCATTGAAATCCGGGGCCATCAGCTCTTAATTCGTGCTTAGGCAGAGCTGCTGCAGGATGCTCTGGCACAGCACAACCCAGGAGCATTTGTCCTGCACACTGCAAGGAGGAAATGGCTTTCTCCAGATAGGTTCGAATCTGCCCCATATTGCTGCCTGATGGATGTGTTACAGGGAGCAAGGAGAATATAGGAGCCCACACAAACTGGATCTTGCACTGATACCCTGTGCCTCAGCAATGAAAGGCAGATCACTGCCACTCAAGCAAGGGGGAAAACCCCAAAAATCTGGACACACTTTCTGTTAAACAGAATTATGCATTTCAATTAAAACATTTCTGCCTTGTTGCTTTTAAGGCTGGGGATCAGGCTGTAATTCTTTAAAAATATAATATATTGTAACAACACTTAAATAAGACAATATTTTTGTGTCTCAGTCCCTATGCATGCTAACACAAGCTGCCTAAAATAATATTTATCAACGTATGTATTTAAGAATCAGAGAGACGTAGAAATTGCACTAGAATCAGTGCTTTTATAAGAATTTACAACCTCAAATACACAAATTATGAGGTAGAAAAGTACAGCTTTCCGATGGTATCAGTGACAGTTCCAGGAGCTGTTCCTGAAGAGAAAAAATTGCTCCAGCCCACTACCATAAGCATTTTCCAGAGAAAATTACAGGGATTTTTAAAAAAGACATATTTGCTCCAAACATCCCTTTGAATACTTGGCATGAAAGACCATAATAGGGTTTTAGAACTGCCATAGTCTATTGGGTCGAAAATGCATTAAAAGAACTCAGAGCTTACATACTTACAGGTATGATGGATCACAATGGAGTGTACTATTGAGTAAATTATGTCTGCTCCAAACATTTTCTAAATAAAGATTTACACAAGAGAATCAGTGGCTTTGAAGTAGCCATTATATACTCTCATATCAATTTTCATGTTTCCATGACAATTGCTTTACTTTTTTATTACTAACAAAACTCAGCACAATGTCTTTTCCAAGCTTGGGGCAAGTGTTAACCAGATGTCTCTGCATTGTGAAGAACCATTCCTAACAAGCTCTCAAAACAGCTCATTACCCAAGGTAAATTTTATAACCCTCAGTCCTCACCATAGCCCAGCATTCCCATTAAATTCTATAATCTATAATCTGCTTTATAATGACTGTAGGGAGATTTTTTTTTGAGCAAATGCACTCAGAATTGAGTACAGAAAGATTGCTTATTGTTGATGCCTGTTTTGATCCTAAATTCATTCCCCTGTTGTTTTTTTGGTTTTTGTTTTGTTTTGTTTTGTTTTTTCTGGTAAGTTTATGTCCTTACTGAGCTTAGTTGGCTGTATCTTCAGGAGTGTTCAGTAAGCAGCCACTTCACCAGCAGGAGTGGATATCTGCAGAACACTTTGGAAGATTTAACTGTCAGTGATATATTCCAGCCCTTTGGAGACTGGCATGAAACACAGGCCAGATCAAGAATTAATTGAAAACAATGAGAGGCTTCCCATGGATGGCACAAACCTCTGGAGAAACAGAAGTGAAGTTTCCCTGCCTTTTGCTGAAGGACATTCTATTTGGTCTGAAAAATGACAGATACTTTTCAAGCAGTGCTATCTTGGAGTATATATAGTATTTCAAAAATATCCTGAAAGCTTCATATTTTAATAAACACTTCCTATATCCAATTTTTACTAATATTTTTTCTGTTTTTAAAAGAGGAACAGAAAATTAACAGTGTGAGTCAGATCATCAAGCAGGCATAAATCATCACAGCTTCGCTGGTTTCAATTTATACTGCTCGTGAAAAAGACTCTCTATACCTTTCTGGAATCACAGAGTGAATTCATCATCCCCAAATAATTAAGGATTTAATTTAATTATCTGTTAATCTCTTCATTTTATGACTGGATTCTGAAGGATGGCAAGAACTACAGAGAGCTATTGCAAGGGATGTTAATGATAAGTACAGTGTAAATCATAATTTTGATATATCCATAAATACTGAGCAAGTTAATGCTGAGAGTTAAGTGGAGCAAGGGACTGTGTGCCATATCACAGACATATAATCTCCTGCATAAATATATTATGGCTTTTTATAAAAGCACACTCTGCACTATAGAAGGTCTAGCCCTTTTGGTTTAATCCCAACCATAAAAGCCCTCTTTGAGATTTTGACATACTTCTATCCAGAATAATTTGAAGCAGGACAAAAGGAAACAGTGGTATTTAAAATTGACATTTGATTCTGCAGAAATTTAATTTTGAGCTGTATTACCCTGCAATTCCAGGTACTACAATGATGGAATAGGGACAAATGCTTCAGGGAGAAGAGAAGAAAATGCATCAATTAAAGGATGCCTAATAGCTTGCAGTTAAATAGCTTTCACAAACAGGAGGTAAAGGACAAAGTGTTCAGCTACACAACAACATACACAGCTATATGCAGATAAAATATTTCTATCCTAGAAGGACATTTTGTCTCTTACAACGAAACCACTCCCAAAGCCCATTTAAGCACCATTCTTTGACTACAGTAATTATCTCATGTCACTTAATATGATATAATATCTACTTATGCTTAATGGATCTGTTTTAATTTCTAGGGAAACTCCCTGTTTGCACAAATGAAACTTGTGTGATGATTAAAATATAATTTTCACTCAGGCAATAACATTTTTCAACAAACAAAATCGTAAATAGAGATGTTACATTGATTTGAAGACAGACTTATAAATGTGAATAGCCTCTTCCACTCAATGCCCTGACTATAAATTGCTCTATATTATGGAAATTAACCATATCTCATCATTGATAGAATATCAAATCAAAGCTACTTTAAAATAGTTAAATCAGTGTTATCAATAAGCAAGTCAACTGATGTTCAGATCAGGGAAAATACACATTATTAGACTAATAAAGCATCTTAATTTACATAACTTAATTAACTAATATCAGAGCCCCATCTTCTGAAAGCATCTGAATAAACTATTTAAAGACCTTCCAATTCCTTTTAAAATTACTCCTGTTTGCACCAAATTTAACAATGAAAAAACAAACCCCAAACTTTTCAAGGAAACCCAGTTCCTAAGACATCAGAGAGATGCCAGTTTCACTTGTTGCACCAAATTAACTTCACATTTTGTAAACAATCATCTTTTTAATTTCTCTTATTTCCAATCTACATGACATGAAATTGTTTATCAAGTAAATATGCCAATCTATTATTATTTAATTTGACCAGAATGTTAGATTCCAATGCTGCATGGGCTTTAATAATGTTCCATTTAGTTCAGTTCCACAGTATATCTCAGCCCTAAAATACAGCCTGGGGGGAAAAGAGGTTTTGTTTTTTTTGTAATGCCTTTTTTATATTCATCCAACCTTAAATGGCATTTTTAAAGGCCACAGAGGAAATCTGTTTAGCTTAGTTTCCTCAAGAGCTTTTACTGTATAAATGTTGTTGCTGCAAATTCTCTAAAACTTTTCTCAAAAGTCAAACAAACTTGAATGCTTAATGTCTCTAGAAATTTGCAAAGATGCAGCTAATATGCAAAAAGAATGAGCATACAATCAAACCCTGCAATGAAAATAACATGCATGCAGCCAGAAAAACTGGTCCACAAACACAATTATCTGCTTGCAATTATTTGTCACCATTACAATCCTTCTAATACACTAATGCATATTTTTCACTCACCCTCCATAATTTTTTAAATCTCTTCATTCTGGACAATTTGGTTTTGTTCATTTCTGATGCCTGCAGTTCAAATATGTATCCTATGTGGCTGTAATCATATTTTGCAACCAGTCTGGAGCCTAGAACAGTAGAGTGATAGATATTCTTGAAAACAGAGGCACTCCCTGGCTTTTAATGCTGCTTCCAATAACCACACAGTTCACAGCTCAGCATAAAGTAACCAATAGCCGAACCTAGGCATAAAAAAAAAAAAAGAAAGCCAAAATCCCTTCTTTGAGATCATATAGGGAGAAGTCTTGATCCATCCAACACTTGATTTAGGTCAGTGAAAAAAAAAAAAGAAGATGCTATTATGTCAGCCATCCAACTTTAAGATGACTTGTGAGCTGACAGTCATGGCACTTTAAAGCACCGTCATGATGAGTCTTTACAAAGGGATTGTTTTAATCCTATAAGAAAAAAAAAAAAGAAAAAAAAGCAAGCTACTTAAGGAGTATGGAAACCACATGATATTACGAAAATATCTGCAATGTGCTGCAATGGAATGAAGCTGAGAAATATATCATGAAGTGTTTTCTGCTTTATTTTTGTGGTTTTCAAAGGGTGGGAGATTTATATGACAGTGGGAATGTTCAGACCTCTCCTTCCTCCTGAATGGTTTTTAACCCTTTTCCCCTCTTTAAATAAAGAATAATACATCATACGAAATAGAAAACACAGAGATGATAATTTTTAAGTTTCCTGAAAATCATTTAATTACTCAGGAAATCGTACCAATTCTTATTCTAAAGGAAAGATATCAGTGAGAGAATCTGTACAGGAGGGAGATCCCATAGAAAGTACTAACCATAAAAATTTTGATCACAGTTCATGCTATCCAGCTCATGGGATGCTATAAGAGAGAAGGACCATTTGGTTTTATTGCTCATACATCTGGTCTTCTTATGTTCCCTTTTACAATTTCAGGAAATGGAAAAGAAAGCAGAAAGAGTGTGAAATATCCCTCCCTGGTAAAACATAAAACTTTGTACCATATTTCAAATCCATTTCTGGAATGAGAAAGTAAGTTTGTTTGACAAACACTGATTTATTCATTACAACTCCAAAACTGATCTCCTGCAGTGTGGTGGAGCACATCAGGCCACCTCTGTAGATGTGACTGCACAGGAGACACCCTTTTGAAGAGCCAGCTCTAATTGAAAGCCTGGTGGTGTAATCCAGGTGCTGGAAGGAACTCATCCAGCAGAGATACATAAAAGAGGTTTGCTTTGAATATCTGGTGTGTTGGCTGGCTCTGTCAACAAGAAAAGGGGTGACCACCACGTTCTGATGGGACTGATACAAATTTCATTGCCATATTGTGCTACCATACATCTTCATCTTTGTGTTCTTGCATCACAGAAAACTTCCCATCTTACAACACAGTGCAGTGTGTACTTGATCAGATTACACTGGATATAAGACCATATTTGATATTCTGGTCAATACTGACACAGCCTTTATTAAGTTTTAAAATTTTTCCTCTTCTCTGCACAGAAAGGTCTAAGCAGAAGCATTGTGGGTCTGTAGCGTTCTAATTGTGCAAGGTGTCATTACTTACACAGTGCAGCAAAACCCATATGGGGATGTACAATGACCAGAAATTTGGGACCTGACCCAAGCTTCCTAATGGCTGTGAGATGTTCACTACACGTAAATTTCCATTTCAAACATGGATACCAAATCTAGTTGACAGCAAGAGCAGTTACGTGCTAGTTACAGAATTGACAGACTGTTCTTAGGCATCTATTTGATTATTTTATTCTCACATTTGATATCAAAGTCCTAATGCTGTTCCATGAGGAGCATTCCCATTTATTTTAATGGCAGTGGAATCTGACCTTTGTTCAATAAAGAATAAAAGTGAATCATGTTTGTCTAAAAAGGACTAGCTATACCTCATTAATTTTCTTCATCACCCCCTAGTAATCAGCTTCTCAATTATCTAACAGTATTCCAAACTTTTTCAGACTTAATTTTCTGTCATTTTGACAAGACACCCTTAATCTGCCTGTCATTGAAGAGGCAGATAAGAATGTTTCAATTTTATTAGCGTTTGTGGTTACTCAGATTACTTAATGATTAGTTAGATGCAAGACAATGTCTGGAAACTCTTCTTGATGTTATGCAATCAGTATTGAGGCCTCAAGCACTTCAGTCAAGCTCAGTGCAGACAAATGCTGTTATGGGAGCACGTGCTCTGACTGCAGGTGCAGTTTTATGATTTGTGCATGAGGCTGTGCCTCTGACCAAAACCACACTGACAGCTTTTCACTGACATATGCCTGCCCAGCAAGACCTGGGTCACTGTCTTAGTGCTATTCTCCTCTTTCCTATCATTGTTCATGCACCACTAGACACCTACAGCTGCAGGTGTGCTTTCCTAGACTCCAGTGATACCCAAAATGAGAAGTGAAGTTGTTCAGAACAATTCTTTTGCTTGCTGTGACCAGGGCTTATAAACAACGCTGCACATCCAGGCCATGGTCAAGCCAAACGTGACTCTACCTTGTGGCTTTCTTCTTTGTGGTTTGAATGTTATGGTCAGAAGTGAGGGAAAATACTTCTAAATTAAAATCACTTCAGAGTCATTCAAAATGCTTCCACCTAGTTAAGGGCTTTTGACATTATAATGTGCTGAAAAGTGGCTTTCAGCACATTTTTATCATGGTTTCATGATAAAATCCTAATTCAGAAATAAGGTGCTGTAATTCACTCACTACATACATTACACTGACAGATGCACTTCAGGAGAGTAACTTCTCTCTAGATTCAGGAAGTCTGAAGTCTACAAATGTTAAAGCACTGGCATTTCCAAGCTCTTGCTAAGGTGAGGGGGTTTGAGGAGGTCAGAGTAGAGCCCTGCTATTAATGACCAAATCACTCTCTCATGTCCTTCAACTCCTTTCCATGAACTCTGACCTCTAAATAAACCTCCTTGCAGCAAATATAAGATGTAAATCTAATTTCTGTTCTCTCTTCATTGAACCATAAAACTTCTCCTACACGACCAGCACTTTGTAAGAAACAGAGTCAGATGAAGAAAAGAAGACAAACGTAGGTACAAAAAAGTCACATTGATGTTTTGGGGGGAAAAAACCAACAGCAACTGTCAATTTTTCCACACGTTCTTACAGATGATACTTTAGTTTTAACTTTCTCTTTTTGGCTGCCTTGATGGGTCACACTTTACCCAGCTCTTTGTGCCCTCCAGCAGTGACTGCTGCTGTGGGTTTTGCTGCTTTGCTTCCAGTAAGGTGAAATGCTCAGCTTTCACCCGGTAATTTAGTTAAACATAATGGAGTGAAATCATCCCAGAATATTTACTGCAAGCCCAAAGTCTCACCTCAGCTGCATTTACTGAGTGCAATAACACTATGTGTGTTCCTGTAAGTATAATTAGGTTCCTATAGCAGCTCTCAAATTAACAGAAGGGGAAGAAGATTTGATTGCAGTAATCGATCACAGGATTATAAACCACCAGTGTGGAAGGCGGTGAAGATGAAATCTGCACTGCAAGAAGTTACTGGGAAAGTCTTTACTTTCCTGTAAAGGCTGAGAAATATTAGTAGAAAATCACAGAGTAGTGCTGACACTTCATTTGGATAGTGGGTACAATTTTGGTCACTCACATTCATGAGAAATGAAAACAAAACTGGAATGGATGCAAATAATGGTTGGCAGATGATTGGGGCAATGGAGAAACTGTCTTCTGAGAGAAACTACAGGAGACTAATTAAGTAAGGCTGCCATCTATAAATATACTGGGAAAGGAAGCAGAAATGGGGAAGAGCTATTTATCCCCAAAGTTAACACTGACACAGGACAGAGATGTATAAACCAGAAAGAACAAATGTAAGCTAAAAATCAGAAAATGGTTTGTGTCCATCTAACTTTGCTAATAAAAGCAGAAGGGAAAAGTGTTACAGGAACCTAAGATCATTGTTGAGTAGTTTATGAGGGGGACAGGAAGACACACTGTCTGCAGTATAAAACCCTTAAAAGTACTACCAATTTCCTACTCCTCACAGAGCTCTCCTGAGAGAATTAGGCAAACATCTTTCCAAGGTGGACCTGATGTTCAGCTGCACTATGAGAACCAGCTGTGACCCTTTTCTTCTCCAGTGACCCTACACTGCCCCATGAAGTGGTCTTAGGACTGCTCTAATTTTCTCCATGCACCTATGTAAGCCCATGGGCCCATCTGGCACCAAAGCATTACCTGCTCACCAGGTCATGATCTGATCATAGCCCTGCACTGGGGATCAGTCACAACAGCCAGATGCAGAATGTTCTGACAAGGAAAGGAAATATAAAAATCCAAACAAACAACCAAAACCTAACCCAAGCTAACAAAGAAAAGCAAGAGAAAAAGAAAATATAGCAATCTGCAGTCCTGTTTGTCCATGAGGTTCTCAGAAATGAAAGGAGCAGAACCACACACTGATTCCCATCACAGCTTATTAATTGACTCTGGAAATGGGTATGGTTCCTAGAGCCACAGCCCAAACCAATGAACAGACAAAGAGAAATTCCAAACCCATGGATAAAAACAGTTTAAAACCCCCTGTGTATTATTGCAAGAAGAGAAGTAACTGCCAGAAGTGAAGGGAGCAGAACTGAAACACCCAGCTCTCCATCTTATTTCAAGAAGATCTAATGGCTGAGGCTTGGACACGTGTCAGTATTGCTGAGCTGTGGTGAAAACAGGTGCAAGCACACGATGCCACAGTGACAGGAAGATGCTGTGCACAGCTCTGCTCACAGATAGTTGTGGCTCAGGGACAGAAGCCTGTGGAGAAATATTTTCACATCTCCAGCTTTTTCCTATCTCTACAGCCTGAGCTGCCCATTGTTGTCGCCGAAGATGACGGCAGGTTTTGGCCAAGGTACAGAAAACTGACGTGTTCCATTCTTCCCTTGCCTTCAGGACTGGTTGTTCTCATTCTGCCACTGACAGCACTGATTCTGCTGCATGCTCAGAAGCAGGGAATTGGATGCCAACCATTGCGAGTTTTCAGCAGGGAGATAAGTCACCCCCAAACAGTATTTTCCTGGTGACTGCCACTGACAGGAGACTAAGAACAACATGCCCATTGCTATCCCACGCTGCCCTGTCAGATGGTGGCCACATGAGCCACACAGATGTCTAGACATGACCCCCTGCTCACTTTATTTCAATAACAGACCAACCCAGGAGATACTTTTAATGACACTCCTCCCTTACACATGTAACACACTGCAGTGTGTAGCCACATCAGTCGTGGCATTGCAACTGCTTGTGGGGTCACATTGTGAGGTGGATCAGAAAATTCATCTTTTTTTACCAAGTTATTTTCAGGGCAGGTCAGTTCACTTATGAGCACATCAGTCTGGCTCACAGCAGGGCTGTGCAAGTTGTTGTGTTGGCAGGTTGAGGACAAACAGCTCCCCTCTCTGGCATTGCCTTCCAGCCCCTGATCCTGGGAACTCCTGAGCCTGCCCCCTGTTCCTTGGAAACACCAGCCCTCACAGGGTGAGGAATCAGCTGTTTGCAAGCAAAAAGCACTGGGAAGAAGCTACAGTGCAGCAGTGTGAGCAGTGTGAAGATCATTAGCAGGAGGAAATAATGTATATTTAATGGTCTCTATTATTTGCATATATATTAACTCAAACGAATACTTCAGCCACATCCACACACTGTGCTAGAGAAATACCAAGAGAAAAAAATAGTCTTTCCTCCTATATGAGTGCATATTGGCAAGCATGAACCCTTTGCAAAATGCAGGACCTATTTCTACTTAGTTATTCCAAGTCACACTCAGTGGCTGATTTCCAGTCTGCAGGAGGCATGGGAGAGAAGGCTTGAAAGCAGCATGTGCTCTAGGTGGAACAAGATAATCTGAGACAACCTGCCATCTCCACTGTCTGTCACAAAAGGCCCCATTTGTTATAGATTTTATACTTTTTGCAAGCAGTGTCTTCATCAAACTCAGCTACGCAGATTTCAGGGTCCCAGTAGGAGGCGTTTAACAGGTTCTTCCCTCCACTGCATCTGTTCTGTATCTCAGCTTGTATAAAAACTGTTGAGAAGAAAAAGCAACAACATTGTCCCATCTCCCCCAGTGTGTTTACACCATAGTGTACAAGATACCCAACATCTTCACAAAATTTAGTGCCAAGAGTCAAAACCTTCCTACTCGTATTGATGGTAAGAGCAGTCAGAAATTAAAGAGGTGTTTCATTTTGATTTCTAAATCAGCTACCTGAAAACTTCCATTCTCACCTACATGGCAGATTTAAAGCAACTTCTGATTTGCACCACTGGGTTCACTGTGAAGTATGTCCTGACTCCCTGACTAGCAGCACCAGTGTTCCATGAGATGCTGTTGCATTCAGGAGCCCAAGGTTGTGAACTTCTGGACTGCAAAAGGCACTGTGAGAAACAAAAGAGAGTTAAGACTGCGGGGTCTTCTGTCCTCTTTAAGGGGCATTTGGATGAACCCCTCTTCTTGCTTGTGAGCAAGAGGGCTAAGAAAGTGAGACAGAGAAGTGGGCAGAGAGAAGCACAAAAACCAACTATCTTCAAAGGCTAAGTTTATTACAAATTGTCAAATATGAATAAACAAGACATCTGTGGTCCACGGAAATATGCACTGGTCAGAGTTACCAGATCTCTGTGAGCATCTCTTCCCTTGTACTTGGCACTGGTGAGGCCACACCTTGAGCACTGTGTCCAGTTCTGGGCCCCTCGGTTCAGGAAGGACCTTGAGACACCTGAGCGTGTCCAGAGGAGGGCAACAAGGCTGGTGAAGGGNACTGGGGTTGTCTAGCCTGGAGAAAAGGAGACTCAAAGGTGACCTTATCACTCTCTACAACTTCCTGAAAGGTAGCTGTAGTCAGGTAGGGGTTGGTCTCTTTTTCCAGGCAACAACTGACAGAACAAGAGGACACAGTCTTAAGCTGTGACAAGGAAAATATAGGTTGGATATTAGGAAAGAAATTTTTACAGAAAGAGTGATAAAATATTGGAATGGTCTACCCAGGGAGGTGGTGGAATCACCATCCCTGGACGTGTTTAAGAAGAGACAGGATGTGGCGCTCGGTGCCATGGTTTGGTTTAGTTTATCTGAGGTGTTGGGACAAGGGTTGGACTCGATGATTTTGAAGGTCTCTTCCTGGTGATTCTGTGATTCTGTGATCTCAGCTTTCCAGCCACCCTGCAGCTGGAGCAGCCCAGCCAAGCAGTGACTTTCAGGACAAGCAGCTCCAGGGCTGTCCTCCACTGAATTTTGGTAGCTTGACAGCTCACTCTAAACCTGTTCTACATATAACAAATTACAGTGAATCATATTACACCTTGTTGTAAGAAAGTCCTGATTCTCTGAAATTAAATTAAAATAAACCAATTTACAAATTATGGTTAAAGAGTTAAGCAGTTCCTGTCAGATACTTGTCCAACTCAGAAACTTCCACTGATGGAGATCTGACAACCTTTGTAGGCAATCTAGCCCAGCTGCTACAGCTGAAAAGTTAAATTTCCAAGCTCATTATTCTGTGCCATGCCTACGTCAAGACCTAAGGATAGTTTTCCCCTTTGCAATTACTCTTTAGACAAATAAAAACTGTCAGTGTGTCCTTGTGAGGGAAGGCATTACACAATAGCTGGTTTTACACTTCAGAAATTAATTTTCCATCCATGGTGTAAGACTCATTCCCAAACTGAATACATGTTATTTTATAGAGGCACTTTCTATTTCTCTCCCTTATTAGGTACAGACAAAATTCTCTGCATTGTACTTAATGATGTGTTGCACTTTGGGTAAGTATGTTTTGTCTTTCTAAACTATGTTGCTCTCTGACATTGATTGGTGATAAAACAACGTGCCTTGCAGTTTTCTGGCTTTTTTTTTTTTTTTTAATCTATCCTCTGTTTTCCTGGCTTGTTAGGAACAGTAATGGTTTAGCAGCTCTGGTATTATTTTCAGTAACTTGCTCAGCTACCTAAAGTCAGCTTATCCCCAGTCACTGGAAGCAAAAAATCATAACATGAAAGGTCAACGAATTAGACTGAAAGAAAATACACAGAAAGCTATTTTCTACCTCTGAGAATATTACCTGTGTTTTAGATAAGCAAATATTAGATTATAAACAACATGAAACATAAAGCAATTAGGATAGACACAGACAGACTTTGGAAGATGCCAGACAAGGAATTAGGACAGACTTTGGAAGATGCCAGACATGAGGACAGCAAGTAACTCTCTACATCCAGTAGCTGTGCCACCATTCCCTCAGGGTTTTTCCTCCTTTAAAGGACAAATTCTGCAGGGGAAGTAAAACCCAATCACTGCCTCTGTTCAGGCAGACTTTTCATCTGAAGTCCCCACTGAGGTGACCAATTAATGTCAATCCTGAGGGCATTTTGTGTGATCAACCATTAGTGATGCAATCAACCCATTCACGGCCATCTACTGCTAACACATTTTGGTCATTATGAAGATGGATCATTTTGAGCGCTAGTTAAAGGTAAAAAGCTCCTTATCCCCCTCCCATAATCATCCATACTCTGTTAGATGTAATTACTGCTGGGCGATAAGGGAGACTAAGGGAAGGGACAGACTGAAATATGTCTTCAAGAGCCTTAACTGTGTTGGATCTTAATTCCTTAAAGCTCCATATCACTGAAAATATTAGCTTTGCCACCAAAGGTGGGACTCATTTGGTGAAACACAGACATGTGCCCTGTAGAGGTCTGAGCTAAGCTATCCTGGATGCCTTTGGAAGTCAATGGAGCTCACATCTGTGGAGTCACTGGCTCCTAAAGTAGTCATTTAAACCTGGACAGAAGAGGCAGGACCTGGAAATGCCAGTATCGCTCTTCTGAGTATAAAGGGATCCTAGGGTGACTGGATAAGACAGAAATGTTTTAGCTTCATTAACACAAATTCTGCCCCATCAGTCTCCCCGAGCGACTTTTCACCTCTGATAAAATCCTCTGTGCTGCAACTCTTGCAGATTTTTTGCACTTAAGAGAGCAGGATTTGTGTGTGCATCTGAGTGCATTTCAGCACACCAGGACAGGAGGAACGAGAAATGTGCACAGGGCTGGACACAGCAGATACTGATGTCCCACAGTGAAGTGCATTCCTTTGCTCTATTTACTAGGAAAGCAGAAATGCTGGCAGGCTCCTTCTGCCACTAGATTTCCAAGCAGCTGCCCAATGACCATGTTAGTAGCTGGTAAAGGCATTTATAGTATTCTCTAAATGTTTAATATTTTATTCTTCCCTTGAAGCATCTGGTGTAAGTCACTTCTGCAAACAGAATGCTGGACCAGATGGACCATTAGTCTCTGACATTCTGATCTGGTAATTCCTGTGTTAATTTTTACAACAATTTAGATGGGCATTGGCCACAGGGCCCAATCTGAGTCAATTTATTATAGGAAAAGAATGCCTTTTCCCTTCTTTTTTCTTTTCTATTGGAAAGCTTTTTTTTTGTGTGTGTGTGTGTGTGTTGTTTTTCACAGTGCGGTACCTGGAGAGAGAAAAAGAGGCATTACAGATTTCAGGAGTTCAGAACTGGGCTCCCACTGCTGCCTCAGATACAGAATGAAAAGGGGAATATTTTTCACAGTTGTTATCTGCAGATTTGGCAGATGTCTTTTCAACTTTTTACAAGCTTAAGTACTGTGTGATATGTACCAGTAAATGCAGTGTTTAGTGGTATTACAGTCAGCAGCACACAGAGGCCTGCAGGTTCCCCTATGAACCCCAATTGTGTTGGCTTGGAGTGACACAGAAAAAAGTATTACAACAGGCAATGAGGCTACATTTTTAGACATGATCAATAAGCCTGAGCATATCAGAGTCCAAAAGGTCCAGCACATTTGATCATAAAGGGAACTGATTTTCACCACATTTCTGAATATCAGACTTCTTTCCATGTTACAGTCAAGAATAAAAGCATCCTGAATTTTCAGGCACCACTGAAACGCTACTCTGAGATACAGAAGTCTGCAGAAAGACAGTCAGGTTATGCTGTGCCCCCACTTAAGGGCAGTTTGATTGACCAAGGTCAGCTATGAATAATACTGACAATTTTGTAGCCACATAATTTCCTCTAATTAAACCTCCAGCTACTATCTGGGTACTTCTCCCTTATGTTGTTTTTGCTTATACATCCTTGTGATGCCAAGCTGTGAAAAATTATATGGGTCATATAATCTTGTCACTGTTCTTTTCTTACATTAACATATCAATTCCAAAAATATAGAGCAAAAATATGAACAAAAAAAAATCGTGATTACACTTCAGTGTAGTTCGATGTGAGTCCCTGCAGGCATTTTAGAGATTAGCAGTGCAACAAATTATTAGCTTCTCTAAATATCTGGTTCTGGCTAAAGAAACTAATCATATAAAACTGAATCATTAGCCTTTGGCAAACTGCCTTAGGTTCTGTTAGAACAGGCTGGTACAAGACAAGAAATTGAATGAGTTGGTTTGGTTTTTTATTTTTTAATTTTTTTTTTAATAGCACAGGAATGTAGCTAATTTTTGCCCATTAATTTTTATGTATTGAAAAATTTTTAAGGCCTGAAAACATCCAGTAAAAACAGATCTGTTGTTTTCCAGCTGAGCTCATGAAGGATTCCTTGTTTCTGTACAGCTGTTTGAAATATATACTGTGATTGGCCTTAAAGGGTGATCAGAAAATTCAAATGTCATTTTTTGGCATGGTTTTGTTCCCTTAAGTCTTTTCCAATGAGCTCTGCAGGACTGAACCAGGAATCACACATTCCTCACTGACTAAACGGAGTTTGCTGCATGAACTTACTTTGAGGTGGGTTTGTACCAAAAAGGCATCACATGGAGTAGAGAGATCATAAAGTTACCCCACCACAGGTGACATCAGACAGGTACAGCAGAGCACCCTGGAGCAACCAGAGGCAAATGCTACCCCTGTTCATAACACACAGAGCCCAGAGAAGCCCAGATTTTACAGATAAGAGAGTCCTGCCACTTCTGTTCACCTTGCAAAAGAGGGACTTGTTGCTCAGAAAGCTCAGATGGACCACAATACCTTGCTGAAATGCCTTTTTGTTCAGCTCACTCCTCACGTGTGTGGCCTCTCTTCCATAACAAGCCTTTGCCAGAATTGTTTTTCTGCTTTACAACAGAAACCAGCTGCACTACACCCAGTCTTGTAAGAGTGCATCTGCACAGGCAGTTCTGAAAAAGGGAATGGCATGGAAAGACTGTTTACCTCAAAAATGTCACTTGGATATTTTTTTTCTGTTACCTGAGTATCTAAGCATCTGATTTACACTGAATTTAGTATTTTGACTGCATTTTTTAACATAAAGAATTACACATAAAGAATTACAGCATCTTGAGACAACAGCCTGCATGAATACGTTCTCATACAGAAAATTCACAGACTCCATAGCAAGCCCCATGGAAGCACCATGTCCATTTGTGTTTTGAACATTTCAAGGGATGGTGACTCCACCACTTCCTTGGGGACCCTGTTCCAAAGGGCTCTTTCCATATCAAGGGGTATTGAAAATTCAGTTCTAAGACTTTCTGCAAAATATGGCATAAAGTTTCTGGTTGCCTCATTGTGCCACCCCATGTCTCCCCAAACCCACCCCTGGAGCAGCAACAAATTGCCAGTGCACAGGGAAGTACAACTGGGGCGGCAGCACAAGGCTGCAGTGCCTGATGGCAGGAGACAACCTTCCAGGGGGTGCTGCTCTTGGGGACATCAAAGTCCAGGCTGGGATGTGCTGGATTCCTTCTGGAGACACAGGATTGTATGGCTGCCTCTACCTGAGCCTTCCCACAGACCTGGGAGGGAGAGGAGGCTCACAGAAAAGGAATTTGTAAGTAGGGATAGGAAGGCAAGCCTGGAGCTGAAAGATATGGGATAAGAAAGATTGTCTTAGAGCACATCTGAAAAGATTGAAGGCCAGGGAAGAAAGAAACAGAGAATCTCAAGGAAACACTGATAAAGCAGCCTGGTGAGAAGGATGTGAAGAAGCGAAGGTTACAGGAGCTGCTGAAAAGCAAAGAGAGGTGCCAAAAGGAAAGACACCCTGGAAGGAAAGTCCTGACAAAGTGAGGACAGACAGAAGAAATGTTGTTATCTGGGACAGAGTAGCTCCCAAAATAGAATATGACATTGTCCTCTAGAGTAGGAAATGGCAATTCCTACGTATAGACATGTTTTAACAACTTCCACATTTTTAAAATTTTTTTCCCCCTTCTGCCTCCATCAAAGCCTTCAACTGTCTGCAGTCACATTAAGCAAGTTCTAATATTCTCACAGAAAATTCATCATTTGTGTGTGTGGCAATGCACATTTGTGACATTGCCTTCACCTGCATGCTGGGACCAACATTTGTGTGAGCTGAGTTATATCCTCTGAGCTGAAATGCTTGTGAAGGTCATCAAAGTTCAAGCAGCAATATTTTAGTTAGAAAGGCCTGGTTTGGAAGAGTTCTGGCTGTCTTTTCAAGACAGGTGATTTTTCTGAACTGATTTCTGAAAGGAATAAGCCTTTGAGAAAATCACTAAAAAATTCCATCCTAAATGCAATGGACAATAAGGGAAAGAAAGAAAAGACAGCATCCTGCTGAGTTCTCTGAAAAAAGTATACATCTCATTTTTCTTAAAAGATCACTATCAGAAGCATTAGTGGGCAATTTTTACCACTTCTGTTCATTTTTACAGGTGTCTAAAGTTGGATGCAGTCTATTCAATAAGTAGTTTGATTAAACAGAGCTTCCTTGTTGGATTTCCTGGCCTGTTTGTTTCTTTGAAGATGCCTCTCCTCTGTTACCACTGGAATTAAGTGAACTAGTACAAGATTTTGGAAGCCTCTTTGGAAGCCTATCAGAAAGTTGAAGTGGTATCACCAATACAGGCAACTTTCAGTGAGAAAGATGATCCTAAGAGAGATCAGTTTTGTCATTGGAAACTCTATGCCACACTGCTTTCTCCCCATAAGCAATGAATTTTGGAATGGCTCAAAAAAACTATGGGAATTCTGTTCTTTATTTAAGCCTCTAATTTATACTGCATGTAAACTATTTACAAGCAAATATGTGCTTTCTAGGTCTGACTGCATCCATCAGAACCCAGTGAGAGCCCTTTGGCAGCCATCAAAGCTGGAGTGTGTTTCCCATCCTTTGGGAAGGAAATAAAACTTTTCACTAAAACGGCCTGATGAAGAAAATAGCCTATTTTGAAACTATGAACAGTTAAGAGGAAAATAAGAAAGGAAGAAAGAAGGGACAATATGACAGAGCAGCAAAACTTCATGAGTTGATATTAATGCCCCTACCTCTTGTAATGATCAGAGGGAACTGTCTAGACCAGGAGACCTATTAAGTCTTTGAGAATAAGCATTATCTCCTTGTGAGAGTGAGAGGCTCAATTAAATAAGCTGAGTGAGTTTTTGAAAGTTTGGCCAAGGCAGCTTATCTATGGGAGACTGCCTCTGAAACGAGCCTCCAGGCCCCAGCGGAATGAGCTTGGCTAAAAGGTAGCAAATTCCATCAAAATCGTTAATGATGTTACTCTCTGAATTCCGGAGTGCTGGGGATAGCCCTGGGCTCAGGAGGACCAGCAGTGAGATTAGCTGAAATAAAGTACTGAGTCTGTCAGAACTCAGTCAGGCTTCCAAAAATAGCACTCAATGTTTTATTCATGAGGGTAAATTACTTAATTTCAGGTCCCTTCATGGTGTTCAGCTTCCAGCAAGGCTGGGATTGGCCTTCTGCCATACAAATGACCCTTGTCTTGACTCAGGCATGTGTGCCTCAGGAAGAAACCAGTGAGAAGCAGCTCTGAAGGGAAACTGAGGCACGGGAGACTGCAGACGAGTGACAGCAGAGAGTTCAGATTAACCATTTGGTGTTCTTTCAACATTGACTCTTTAAGAACACTTATTTATTCTAAAAATGCCTATTTTTTTTTGTAAAGTCCTGATTTACTCTTTCCTTTTGCCCCTCGATGTTCAGGTGTTAATTTCCTGTGTATAGCTGATGCATGAGCTAGATGCATTTAGTAAGTGATGTTTTTAAATCTATTTTTGCATGTACACAGACACATTCCATGTCAACCTCTGTACCCAGGAGTCCCTTATTGTCAGTTACTTATATATTTCACCTCATCTCACTCAATAAAGACAAATGCTATAAATTGATTGGCACAATGGCAGAGTATTGTGTTAATTGTGTTAATTTTTATCCCTTGTATCCCTTGTAGTGCAGTTTTTGTGAAGTCTTTTCAATATGACTCACTAGGCCTGGACAGACAGGGTGTTAGGGGGACTCTTTTTTTTAATCTAATTTGACTTTTTGCTTTTAAACTACTATATTTTGCCCTAGGGATTCCATTGTCATTAGGATGCTATGAAATTAGGGGAGCAGGGAATTTCTTTGAGTTTGAAGTTTCAAAGGACACCAGCTCCACTGTGCTTACTTTTTGCCTTTTCCTCACTAATAATTGCACAAGTGTTCTACAGATTTGATGAAAGAATGCACATTCTCCCATTTTCTTCATTATTAGAGAAGCAATTATGTGAGTGGATAAAAACTAATCCCTCTTAATATGGGTTTAAGTCTTGGAAAAGAACGAACACAATGAAGAAGAATGGGTTAATAAAACCATTTTAAATGAAGAGAAACATGAAAAAAAATCAGCCAACAGAAATGGGATGGAAGTAACCCTGCACCTCAACTCATCAGAAGCAAAAATATTTCCAGTGTAAGAATAACTGGTATTTCAAGCTGTAGATTAACCTTCCAGTGCATTTCACACAAAACAACACTTGTAGATATTTACAACAGAACTGGACAAGACATTGCACAGCAGGGGATACACAAACTGGGTAATCTAATAGATATTTTCCAATTCCAATGCCTGATGATTTTGGAAGAGGAAAAAAACAATTGTTACAGCAAATACAATAAATCTCCTACAATATCAAGCAATAAAGCAGCAATTACTAAAGGTCATGACTGTAATTAAACAGCATTATTTATTTTATTGCCAGTGCCTCATTTTCTATTAACTTAGATGCTAACCCAGTTAAGCTAGCAGCCACCCTTACCTCTAATTTTTTTTTTTTTAATCTTTAAGAAAAATTATTGCTGGAGATTTGAGTCTCTTTTGCTCATGCAACGGGTAGAATTTGCACCTTTTCATACAAATGTAGCAATACATAATAGCTGACATTTTCTTCAATCTCAAGGTTAAAATTAATTTTTAATGCTTGCCTTGTTGTATTTCTAGCAGGATTTATTCATTTTCTCAGTGTAGGCAAACTCATCTGAGTCCTACTTGCTTGCCAAGTCCTCTAAGTCACATTTTAATGCTTGTCATCTACTACTGAAAGCACAAAACAACATCACAATGTTTTTTTCTTCCATTTAAATTCCTTCATTTAAAAAACTGGGATGGGGACTGTTTTCCACTTGATCATGTGTGAATACCCATAAGTAGACTTTATGGTATTATTTTGTAAATAGCACTCCTGACAATCATATTTGTGTTACTGTTGTTCAAGGTCTTGATTTCCAACTCTGTATTGTTTTTATCCCTCTGTTTCCCTAAGGTTTACTTGCATATGTACCTGGAGTTTTGCACTAATGCTCCAAATGTAATTTCTGGATGTGAAATTCACGTCTCCAGCTTCCTACTGAAGCCTGATGAAAAGTCATTAAAAATTCCCTGTCTAGAAAAGCCTGAGCTAGCATGGAAAACAGGAAGAAAAGCAGTGGAATGGGTGGAGGCCATGAGTCCTGCAATGTGAGACACATGAACCGTGTAGCTCCACACTGCCAAGGTGCCCATCCCTCTGCTCAGGCCCAGCAGCAGGGGTTTAAGGGGGGGGGCTGTTCCTGCTCTACATTTGGACTTGGGAGCTTACTCACTCTTCCTTGTGAATTTAGCCCAGAGTTATTTACAAGTGGAACCGATCCAAAGTGAGGATCACTGAGCAGTTCCTCACCCAGTTTAACATCCAGCAGTTTGGATGCTGAGTGAGCACAGAGACTTCCTACAGACCTTACAGATTAAACTGTTCCCAGAACTGCAGTCCTGAGCCAACCTGTGAGGCACGGCATGGCCCTGTGGTCTTTTCCACAAAATACATATTTTAACTCTCCTCACAATCATCCCATTCAAAATGTCTTCTAAGAGGTCTCCAGCCACAGTGGATTTAAGGTTTATTATCTCCACATGTTAAAAAAGATAATCCAGCACAGCCAGAGCTGCAGGAACACTGAATTCTCAAGGACTTGGCTTCAGGGGCAGAAAACCAGCAGAGATTATTGAGGAAGAGATCCAAAAATGTCAAACGCCATAAGGAGAGAGATGAGGATGGAGAGATGGCAGAAACACAGGGAGGCAATGCAGCCTTGGAGCCAGACAAAGCTGGGGACGGAGAGGTTATGGTTCTCTAGCACAGCCTGGCAGGGTGACCTTAGAAAACTTTTCTATTTGTTTTATGAAAAAGGCAAAAATCCTACACTGCCATGGGTTTGGTGTGCATAAGGTATAAGGCACTGTGACACTCATTTGAGCAGCAACCCAGACATGAAACTGGAATTTCTGGTAGCTGTGAGCTGGGCTCCTTCTGGACTAAGCAGGAGAATTGTTCACTTCCCAGCACAGCAGAGATAGTAGCATCACACAGCTTTTAGTTACATCAAGTACTGCAAATATGATGACTATTATTCTAAGCTATAGAAAAGCCTACCCTATTTCAAATGTTTATCTCAGCCAAACAGAATGCTTTGAAGTCTTTGAATCCCTATTTCCCAGGTAAACTATGCAGACTTTCAAAGGCATCCACGGACTCAGGAAAGGGGAGAAAATGACAGATCTGAACCCCCCTCTCTGCTTTTCAATGTTCACCCTGTGCAACAGATTTAAACAAGTTGCAGGATCCAGGACAGCTCAAGAGTTCAAGTTTTGCAACTTGAAATTCCAGTGGGTTGCCCTTCTATCTCCTATCTGTATTTCAAATTGTATTTACCAAGTACTTCAAATTCTTCTTTATAACAGGTTATTAATCTGACACATGATTTTGCAATACTTGTGCATTCAAATTCCTGCATATTTTAGCAGATACATCTGACCTTGCTATTATCCTTCCTTTAGGAGATTTATACAGCATTCCTGCTTTGGAAAGATCATTAATTAGCATGCCAATAGAAAAAATGAAATTGCCTGCCATCTCCTATGTAAATGCTTTCCCATCTGTTCCTTTCTCATTTTCTCTGCACAGACTCTAGCAAAGGTACCTTTGGTTTTTATACTGCTCTTAGAAAATACTGCATTCATTGTTTTGCAGTTTAAATCTGTTAAATTGTGCTGCATTGTGAAATGTGGCTCTATTAAAGTAATATATAGATTCATGCAGTCTCTTGGAATCTGAGCAAACTTCCAGCAGACTTGGTGGATGTCCTTTCCTTAATGCCTGTTAATTCAGCTTAAGACTTACAGATTCAGGTTTTACAATTTTCTTTCCAAGACTGCTACTAATAATAATTTAAACAAATAAATTTCCTATTTATTAATTAATTAAAACCAGTTTATAGCGGTATTTCAGTAATAGCCCAGTGAACTCTACTGGAGTTTCCACACAGTACTGTAAAACACTCCACAGCTCTTAGTTCTGCTGTGGTAAGAGAATTATAGTTTTTATCTTAGTCAAAAAAAAGCATCTATATGGAAGATTTAATTTTTTTAAACTATGTTAGGGATTTTTACAATACTGAAAATGTTCAAGGTCAGATTGGATGGGGCCCTGAGCATCTTGGTCAGTGGAAGGTGTCCCTGCCTGTGGAGGTGGGGTTGGAAATAAATGATCTCAAAGGTCCCTTCATACACAAACCATTCTATGATTCTGTGATTTTTTCAAAGACACTACTGTTAGTTTAGCAAATATTCCACAAAAGCTGGCAACTTTATGTAGTGAAAATGTAAATTCCCATTTTTTTATTTGAATTTCTGAATACCTCAGCAGTAAATGATTTAAGTGGAATAATCCAAATTAGCTACACTTAGCAGTACTGCCAAGGGGCCAGAGGAGGTTTGTTGTTCAGTTGCCTCCCATCCCAGATCTTTTGGACTACCTCATGGACTACAAGTGGCAACAACTTCTCATGGCCTTTGCTGTGCAAGCAGAAAGAGCATCAGAAGTGCTGGCTCACCTCAGCCCTCAGTTCAAGCTGTGGGGCACTCCTGAGGTGGATCCCTTGCTGGGCCTCACTACATCTTGGTGCAGGCTGGAAGTGGGTCTAGCACAACGAATAGATTCCTTTGGGATGAAACCAAAAGGTTTCAGACGCACTCCAGAAGTGCACATAATGTTTTCCAGCCATTAAGGAGAGCACAGAGCTCCAAACCAATGCACTGTGAAGTCCTCCAATATGTACTGAGCACTTGCTTCCCATTATGCTCTCAAACGATGAGCTCATGCAACACCCAGAAGAGCTCCTTGCACAATGCAAAAGGCCAAATGTGTCCATTCCTGTTCCTAATTGCTGGCCTCCACTAGCAAGGGAAGGGACCCACGAGGGTCATTGAGTCCAGCTCCTGTCCCTGCACAGCACCATCCCTAAAAGTCACACCAGGTGCCTGACAGCATTGTCCCAATGCTTCTTGAACTCCATCAGGTTTGGTGCCGTGACCACTGCCCTGGGGAGCCTGTTCACTGCTCAACCACCCTCTGGGTGAAGAACCTTTTTCTGATATCCAACCTAAACCTTCCCTAACACAACCTCAGGCCATTCCCTTGAGTCCTGTCACTGCTCACCATGGAGCAGAGATCAGTGCCTGCCCCTGCTCTTCCCCTCACCAGGAAGTTGTAACTGCAGTGAAGATTTCCCTTCATCTCCTCCTCTCCAGGCTGAACGGACCAAGTGACCTCAGCCACTCCTCATACGCCTTCCCCTCAATCAGAATTTTGGATTTGCTTTAGAGAGCAGACATACTTTTCAGGGCCAGCCTAAGGATAGCAGTACCCATTACATTTGAGAGCAATGATTTTTAAGTAGAACAATGTTGTCAAGTGTTTCTGATTTGGAAGCTCAAGACTTTGACTGTCTGACTGCTCGTACATCCCACCTGGGAAATGGAGCCTTGCAGGATCACCACTGCACGTTGCAGGGTGATTGTGTGCTGTGCCTTTGTTTTATACTTCCTCTTTATTGTAGGTAGAAAACAGTTTCCTGCTCACTTGTGTTCAACAAAGTTTTGCACCACATTTCTGATGAATTTTCTGGACATGGAATTTTAAAAAGTAATTAGCCAAATATATTACTAAGTCGTCTTACTCATAAATATCAAATAGCAACATAAAAGAAGCATATGCTGTTGTGGTTCTCCAAATAGGTGCCAGATGGCAATACCAAGATTCAGACAGACTCCGTATTAGAGTCAGTTGGGAATAAACCACCACTCCAATAACTTTTTCTTTGCAGTAGGAAACACGGTTTCCAGAAAAATCAACATTATCCATGTGTCTTTTGGCTCACATAGTTCAGTTTTTATAACAGCTCTAATGAAAGAGAATGTTTTGGTTTGTCAAAATGAAGGTAATCTTCAGTAGGATTAACTACACCCTGCTCTGTCCTTACCCTGGAAGTTTGTCACAGGTCAGATGACGAGTGTCCCCATTTTCACTACAGAGCTGGTTCCCAGGTGTCACAGCCTTGTCTGTGGTTGGTCTGACAGAACATCCACCTGGCACAACCCCCATGTGTGTGTCCTGGATGCACCAAGGACGTGTCTGGACTCAGGATTGAGCATACAGCCCCTGAACAATAAAATGTTTGAATGGAATCAGAGCACCCATCATAATTCACTCAACCATCTGAAACAAAGCTGGTTGAAGGGCACTGAGATATTTCCCTTCAGCCAAACAAAATGTCTTGTATGTCAAATCAGAGATATTAGAGGTCCTGATTTTCCAACCAGGTGTACCCCACTGCCAAGGGAATGGAAAGATTGTCTGGTGTTTACACCTCCAAAGAAGACAGGATGTCTTTTTGGATGACAAATTGCAAGAATTGCAGGGTTTGACACACAGAGACTGGTGAAATAAAAAAGGGAAAAAAAGAAAGTTACATGATGCCATGGTCTTTTGTGGATTTTATTCTTACAGAAAATAGGAACTTATAAAGCACTATACATCAAAATAAGTTAAAAACAGGAACCACAAATAACCTGCAAGGAAAGACAATGTTTTTTTAATGAGGTTTACTGAGCTTATTCTAGGGTGACACGTGGAAAATGCAGTGACAAGACTTCTAAGCTTTGATCATAAATGTGACACCTCCTGGCCAGACAGCTTATCTTGTCTGGTAGCTGGCTCATTAGGCTACTCACAACACACTGTCTGAACCCAAATTTAAGTTCTTAAAATTATTGGGCAAAGTGACGGATTTGGATTATTTTGTCATTACAGCATGGCATGATCTCCTCATGTATTAACAACAGTTCAATGATTTTGAGTTTTCTGACATTTGGAACCTGCTTCAGAGTTTGTGCACTGCTTTGTTTGCCTTTCCCTGTGCAATCGCTGCCTCTTCTTGCATGTATCATTTTCCTAAAAGTTTAATATCTCATTTAAGTTTATTTCTAACTTCTTCAAAGCTCTGGTTTTCCAGACTGAAGAGGGGAGCTCTGCCAGCTCCACACACAAACAATGTCACACCAGGTTTTTCCTCTTTCTTATCAGTGCTACAAGAAGGTACCTTCTGCTGCTATTCACTGTCATTGCTTTCCCTGAGAGAGTTTAAGCACTTCCATTTCCTTTTCTCCCCTCCACAAACACAGTGTTTTGTTTTGAATAAGAAAGCCCAGCAGAGAGTCTTCATTAATTCAAAAATCATTTCAAAAAAGGGTCTTATATTTTGACTTCAGTCCCTTTAACCAAAGGCAACACTGGGAACTTCAAGGAAGAAGTACCTATTTAAGTTCTTAAGAATAACCTTCATCTGCTGTTACCTCCCATTTCTCCCTATCAAAGCAAAGAAGAAAACATTCTTGCTTTGCAGTGAACAGATTATGTTTTAATGATAAGCTGATTAGAAAATTAGTCTGCTCCTTCAGCATAGTTTTGTTCTCCATATTCTTGCTTTCCTAAAGTCCTTTACCTGGAGAATAAAGAAAATCTGACCTCCAAACCTTCTGAGCTGGCTGCAGCCGGGACATGCCACTGATTGTCTGCACCATGCACACCAGGGCTGCGAACATTCATTCTGCATACACAGATGCAGGTGTTTTGGGACATCACTCCTTAACATAACAATAAAAATCTTCACCTTCCTTTTCATCCCCAAGTACATGAGCCTTCAGTGGCTTTGGACCCTGGAGTCCTCTATACCACAAAGCAGTCTACTTTCAACACCTTGCTCTCAACAAATAAAACAAAGAGGGATGGAGTAATCGAACTTTCCGTATTCTAGGTAGGAAACTGATTAGTCATATGTGCCAAAGAACAGGGAACATGAAGTAATCTCAGATGGTGTCTCCAGAATCTCTCTAGGATCACAGCAGTGGCAATCACAACACATCCTGTCTCGCTGTGAGCCCATCCATTCAGCTCTCAGGAGATACCAGAGTAGCCTGGAGAGAGACATAGGATCTGTACTGCTGCTACAGCAAGAGGAGGATGCTCTGTGGTGTTTTGTGCCATCTGCTCCCCTAGGTTGTTCTCTGCATGTCTCATGAAGGCTCAGCAAAGCATCCAAAGACACCAGAGTAGCACTTGAAAACTGCATAGTGATTTTCTAGAAGTTGGGAGTAAAAATGAGATATTTTTGATTCATATAAAATGGCATTGTATAGTGTTTCATACAAATAAATTGCATATTTTATGTCTTATAATTATATTTTATAGTTGATTTCTTTCTTTTCTTAACAAGCGTTTGCATTTGAAGCAAAAGCTTCTGTTTCCAGATCTGCACAGCACAAGCACCAGCATAACTCTAAGCTGAATGTGACTCCAGCACATACACACCAGAAAGTCAAGAGCATTTGGGCTGACACCAGAGACTGAACTGCAGCAGCCAAGACCTGAAAATTCCCCTCGAGTTAATGCATGCTCTCCTTCAACAAACTCATGTGTGTGGCTTGAGTACAGAGGAGGACACATTATCATCTCTGACTCATCCATTACAGCAACAGACACCAAAAAATTTACCTTCTGTTAGAAAGTACAGAAGTGATTTGTATGCCTCTGATCAAATTCTCCACACTGAAACACGCTGAGAGAACAGTAGGGATCTTCTCTACTTTTACTTAGTGGGCTGGGGATCTAGCCACAGTGGCCAAGACATCAGTTTTAAGCTACATCCAAAAGCCATAGCTGGGAAAGGACACTGCAAGGGGCATTCACTGCAGATGCTTCAGGAGACTCCGTAAAATCCAGCATTGTGCAGTGGGGATGCCAGGCACGAGCAATCCTGTAGATAAGGAGACAGGCAGAGGGAATACAGCAAGGAAAGACAGGTTTCTTTCCCCAGGTGTCAGTGGTTCCAGATCCTGGGTGGATCAACAGACTCTGCAGAGTGATTCTCACTCTGAGGGTTTGGCTGTCGGTGCTCCAGGCCAGCTCAGATGTGGGATGGCTGCAGCCTGGGACCAGGCTATTGAAAAAGGGGCTGTGTGGTACAATCTGGGAGAGCCTCCATCAGGAAATGACCCCTTTTCCTTGGGAGATGCCTGTGCTCCAGCCCTTGCCCCAGGTTCTTGCCTCAGTGATGTTTTGACTATGCCTGAGCCTGGTCATGTGCCCTGTTGGTCCCAACCTGCTGATTTGAATTCTGGCTTGAATGTGGACCCATCTTATCCTACAGATATGTCTGGAGACCTGTCCTGTTGGCAGACTCTGGTTACAATCCCTGGGCCAGTTCTGCTTGCCTTGCCCTGTCCTGCCATCCACACTGACTCCCCAGCTCCTGGATCACATTCCCTTGCTGAGAAGATCCACTTTGTCTCCTCCCCAACATGCCCTCTCTAACAGCATCCCACAGCCCACAGCCAGCCCCTGCTTAAAACAAGGGATGCATCACTTCAGGATGGATTCAGAAATTATCTAATGATGTATAAAAATAGCTTCTGTATCTCAGAAGTGCATTTCTAGAATTCTGAAACACCTACCAATTCAAATGGCCATTTACATAAGTACCATGGGGTAGTGAGACATAAAATCACTTGCAAATTTTTCCTGCCTTCAAAACTACATCAGAGGCTTTAGAAATCCACCTGCCTGCCTCACATTCAAAGAAATTAATCTCACAGGTTTAAATATTGTATTTAAACTGAGCATTCAGTTTTATTTCCCCTTTGAATGGAAACAATAGATGCTAGAGGAAGGAGCCTGTGAATGTCACATCACAAACCCTCCTCCTGCCTGCTTTTCAAGGACAACCAGAAACAGCTTGGTCCCTCAGTGACCTCAATACTCACAGTCTGCAAAGAACAATCACAGCCCTCAAAGCGGACCAAACAGCTGAACAACAAAGAACCTCAAAAGTATAAAATCAAACTCTTCTTCATAATGGCCACATGCAAATCAAAAGCCTTTGATACTCATAGTGATGTTTAAATTCACTTAAGCATTTTGGCGATCACATTTCAAGTTCCCTGAGTGGGAAATACTAAAAACGTGTCCAAGATCACCTCAGAGTCCCTGAATTCCTTACATCTCACAAGCGTTATTGTCCACTTCACTGCAGATGTGCAATGAATATGGGATGAAGGAGCTCAGTCTTCTACAAGTGCTATCAAAAAAGCTGCTGGTTTTAAACTGAACTGACTTCAGGAAATAGCTTCCCTTGAATCAACAGTGCCTAAGAAAAGTAGAGAAAGCAATACAGAACTGGTAGGATCCTGCATTGACTACTACATCCTTCTGATGCTCCAGGGCAGACACTTTTCTTGCTCTTCACATTTTTAATATGCAAATGTGCTGTTATTTATAAGACTGATAGTTCTGCAAACAAGCTACTCATCCAAAAAAATGCAATTACTTACAGAAGGGATAATTAATGATCATTATAATTTTGCCCACAGCCGTTTCTGAAACTAGAGCCTGTGGACTAGTTGTCATGTAAATATCTACCAGGAGGCACTCCTTGCCATTAAGTCCTACCATTAAAAAAAAATTAAAAAATCACACAGAGGACTAGAAAAGAAGAAAGGGACATGGAAAAAGTGACTTCCCAAGGATAGCTGCAGAGCACATACCTCCTGCAAAATAAACCTTCATCTTCACTGCATCCTTCCCTCATACACATCCTGCATTTTGAACAGTTGTTTCATTCTAACATCATTATTGGTAACTGTTGAGGAGCCCAGAGCACAATCTGTTCCTACTGAACCTTCCTTAATTATCACTAGTTGTAGTCTTAATGGATTGCCTGAAAGTGTCAGTAAAAATGAGAGAGAGGACTGTGGTTCAATGAGGTTACACTTAAATTAAAATCAGGACCTTTATAAAGGATCTGAGAAAGACAAAAAGGTTCATTCTTTCACGTTTTTACACTTTTTCATTAAACATTAAACATGGCTTGAAAAGCATCTTGCACCACGTTTGAGTTCTTCATTCACTCACTCCTCAGGCTGAACTGAGCTTGCAAGGGAGGCAGTGAACACAACAGAAAGCCAGCCACCACTTACCAGGGCAATTTAAGGGTGAGCAGAAGTTTCCCCTCTCTCCAAAAGCCTTCCAAGCCTCACAATATAAAGTCTGAGAGGCAGCCACAACGATGCAAGCACAGAGCAGCAGGATGGCAGTGCCCGCTTGCTCGCAAAAACGGGGGAAAAAGGATAAAGAAAGAGGATTTCTGAGGAGAAGCAGAACTGTGACTAATGGAGGCTGAGAGATCCAAAAGTGTGGAGTCGTGCTGTGGAGTCAGTAATTCTCAATCATCTGCAGACATTTTTATAGCTAGAAAAATACATCCTAAACAGGTTCAACTACCCACTGCGACAAAAGCAAGCGCTGCTTGAAACAGGGACAGCTCATTTTCTCTGTTATACCTGTTACTTTCACTGGAGTCTAATCAGTATTTAATACTCCACCAAACAGGGCAGAAATAAAGCTTTCCTTTTTTCATGTCCCTAGGCAGAGCTGTGATTAGTGACGTTTTCAGGTTGCTGTCACATTTATTTCATTAGCATGAAATAGGGTTGCAGCTCTCATTTGGAGGTGCTGCTTCTAGCTGCAAGGGCTGTAAAAAGCCCTAAAATGTGTCAGCTAAGCAAAACCACTGAATTCATCCTCCATGTATACATGGCTGTGAGACAACAGAGTGGGGGGAAGAGCAATATCTGTTCTGGTCTCCTCAACAGATTCTCAGCCATGAAATTTAAATAAAATTTAAATAAACTCTGAACTGGGACAATCCCTTCATTAACTGTTTCCCTTTTGATGAATTTTACATGAAAACAGCAAGTATAATTATCATACAGTACCCAAATCCCTCAGTCATTTTTTTAGGCCAAATTCCCTATTTATTGCCACTTCCACTATGATGACCTCCCCAAGGCTATAATGAACTGCATCTGCACAGTATCATGCAATGCCAGAACCAAAAAATTGTAGAGAGGATTGTGCAGCATTTCGGGTGGGATTGGCCTTGCAGAGGGATACCTGAGTGTGACTGTGCAAACCACATCTCCAAATTCCCACTACAGACCATGGAGATCCAGTCAATGCAGTTAATGAAGTCCCAGGCACAGTTCAATTGATGAGACATAGATTTCTGTCTTAGGCTGATCTGAATTCTTCTGACTAATTTAATCAACAATCAATCTAATGGGAATTTAGTGGGCTGGCTCACATTTAGATGCCTACAGTTTACATTCCATCCTCAGGGCTTTTCAGTTGCCTAAATGCAGGTAATGGCACCATCCAACAAACCATAAGGTTGCAGCAGAGCTCTGGCTGTCTCCTGTGAAGGGCTTGGTTTTTGGAAGATGGCCTTTGCTATTCACTTGCACGGTCTAAATATCTTATGGCATTCCTAGTGTATTAGTGTCAAACTCATCTGTTTGCTATTTAGTTAAAATAAACCCCAAAACTTTTTCAACACTCTTGGAGCTGTAGTCAAAGGTTCTCCACTGGGTGGAGTAAAACCAATTAAAAAACCCCCAAACTTCTGCCCTCAATTTTCAGCCTAGCTTATCTGTGAAGTACAAGCCAATGCCAGGAGAGGTCAATAGCAGAATTCACTGACTGAGGCACTGAAAAAGGTGTGTAACAGCACTACTTTGTGTTGAACCAGTTTTGTATCTGTATTGTTGTATGAGTTGTACTGCTCACCTTTGTGAATTGGCTGTGCCGTTTTCTTTGTGTGAACAAAATTACTGTTTATTATATAAAGATCTATGTAAGTGGCTCTCAAATTATCACCTGAAACATGCTGGTGTTCAGCATGACAGGTAATGCTACTTGCTTCACCATAAAATCTCTGAATCTGTTGACAGACTTCTATTAGAGAAGCATGGTTTGTCAGTGACCCCTAACCTTGTAAACTGCTGCTTTTTCTTAATTCTTACAGAAAATTTTAAAAATTGAAAAAAAACCTCCTTGCTATGTTTGCCCAGGTACTGAGGGAGAAAATTGAGGTTTTTTTAAGATCTGGATTTCTGTAAATGCTGCTCTACATCAAAAAAGAGTTAGGTAATATAGCAACCCCAATGGTCAAGGAAAATGCACAGATAAAAGCTCATTAATTAGGAATGTTAAAAAAGACAGGTTCATCAAAAGACCTATTGAATGACTGTCAGGAACAGTACCCATCCACAGAATGGTGGGTTTATTCTGAGTTTTACTCCTTTAACTGTATTTTCTAGGTAGTGCTCTGTTCTGTTTTTTCTTGGAATGTCTATAGATAAAACACATTTTATCTGGTTGCAATGACATTGTTGCTCTTTATCTCTGCTTTTTCTGGAGATGTGCCAAAGAAATGTCACTGCAACATTTGCAATGATACATGGTCACATAAACTCCAGTGTCCTGAAGCTTATCCTTTACAATAGTACATGCAGACATTAAGGACTCCTGAAAGAAACAGCAGAGTCAGTGCCTATGTTTCTGAAAAACATTGCTTTATTTGAACTTGTTACTTGGGCCTCAGAATCAGAGGTTATATTAAAAACCACTTCTTTTCTTGCCACAGAACAAGCAATGCTGTGTTTTCATTTGTTTGCTTAATCGAGGTGTGGAGATCAAAGACAAAATGAATGGAAATACAGATCTCTTTTTTCTAACAAAACACATGGAGAAAAATTAAACTTCTGGGAAAAAAACTTAATAAAATTCAGATTTCCCAGCTAATGGGTTGATTTATGTTTACAGACCTACTGTCAAGGGCTGCTGCCTGTACATTATTGTCTTCTCCTGAGCAGTGCCTTATTTCTTCTGTGGGATTTCCAGGGTCAGAAGTTGCCACCTGGGTGGAAGAAGGCAGCAAACTCACACTGTTTGTTGCTGTTAGGGGACAAATCAACTTCAGTGTGTTCTACATTATTCCACTGCATCAGGAATATGGAAGACGTTAGAAACTCATAAATCAGTATCTGTATAAAGAAATGCCACCAAAATATACTCCACCTCTTGCAGTGCAAAGAGTTTAACCCACTTTTAGTTTTGTTAGAGTTACCACTTTGAAAAAGAAACTAGAGAAAGGTGCTACAGGAGCAAATCACTTTGAGAGCAGCACTTTTCTGTATCCTAACAAACAAGCCCATCAAGAGCCCATCAAGAAGAAAGGCATCACTTGAAAGCAGATGAAAGCATGATAAATAACTTTGACTTTCTCATACATTTTTTATGCTTAGTAAAGTACCTGAACTGTCACAAAAATATTCTGGAAAACCATTATTTCCATTCAGTTTAATTAAATTCCTAGCATAATTGAGAGAATTCACTGCCTAGTTCCAGATGGCATATGAAATGCATTGGCTTTACATTAGAAAAAGTGATTGTTAAACTATACTGATTTTAATGAACCCTCAGATATGTAAAATACATTCAAAATAGTAATGCTACTAATGCTGTCACTTTTCTATTAAGAAAATGCAACTCACGTGAGAAAATAATAAAGTCAAAGGTCTACCAGGCTAAAAAACCCACCCAATCAAAATACAGTAAATACAAATAAAAAACTTAATTGGAAAATATTTTTCTTTATGGTCTCAAGTGAGGTATTAACTCCCTAGAAAGAGGAACTGAAGTAACAGCTACTTCCTTCCAACCTAAGCGCTGATGGTGATTTCAGAAGCCTTATTTGGCCATCAGTTTGACTGTGGGCAGGGACGGAGGCTTAGGGCCAACCTGAGGAGGCTCAGCTTGGACAAGCTGGTTCCCTGATCTTCAGCCCCAGGGAAATGTTCTCTGATCTGACAAACCATGTGCTGCAGTGATGTTTAGTTAGGCCTACACGGGAAGCTATTGGAAGTGAAGACAGAGTATTTCACAGCTAGAAAATTCCTGGCACGCTCTGGGAAGCCAGGAAATAACATTGAATTTGCTGCAAGGGCAGTTTGATCCTTCATTTTCTTTCTTCTCTGTGAACAGGGAGTTGTTGTGTTACTGATACGATGCTGTCCTTGGTCTCCTGGCAATGTCACTTGTGCTGCTGCACCTCTTCTAGGGTGGGGAGCAAAGTTAGTAACAGTTTAGTCATAAAGGGGAACAGACTGGAGGAGGTGGCCAGGCTCACTAGTGAGGGCAGAGGTAATTAATGATCTTCAATATCAAAGGTAGAAACAACTCTGTGGCTGATGAAGGCAGGTCAGAGCTTCAAAAGGGGAAAAGCTTGAGCTCTCCACCTCCTCATCCCTGATATGAGGCTGCTCCCAGAGTGACAGTTCCCTGCAGGTCCCTAAATGTGGCACCTGACACAGACAAGGCAAATGCCCAGATCCACATGTGGGTACAGGGGAGTGGAAACAAGGCTGAAAATCCCACAGCTCCTCCAGAAATCCTGAGCCCGGTTCTTAGGGACTGCCATCAGATGGAGTCAGGACTCTAAGGGTGGGATTCAACTTGCAAAATTAAAATAATTAAAATTAAGGACCTATATTAGCCTGAAAATCATCTTTATTTCTCTAGGCACAGTTGACTCCATTGGTGAGATATGCACAGGATGCAACAGGAGTTTAGACAGTCCTGCAGACAGTGATATTTAGGTGTCTTAATCTGTGAATTTAATTCCCCTCTAGCACCTAACAACAGCTCAGAGTAGGCATCCAGGAAGACTGCAACGACCAGAGAACTACCCTATTTCCCAATTTTTATTAAAATTCTGTAAGAAAATAGACAAAATAATTAATATTTAAAAGAACAGTACATATTTTGTCCGTCCACATCATCATATGGGAAGGATGCAAGATCATATTCAGTCCAACTACAAACCAGAATTACCTACTTAGCATTTCTTTTTCTAAAACTGCAGCAATGAGGCCACTGCAAAGAATCTATGCTGCTTCTGTATTTTGATTCCTTAGCTTTGCTTTCCCAAATATGTTTTAAAATCTGTATCACTATTAGAAGTCATTGGGGTGAATATAGGGAAGTCAGGTGAAAGTTTAATGACCTTTGCATGCAGGAATTCAGGTGAGATAGTCCTTTCTGACCTTCACATCTATAAATTTGATTACAATCACGGTGAATAATATGGTCAGCTACAGCATGGAGGCCAAGAGTTGAAATACTCTTTGTGACTTACAAAATCACTTGACTTTGAGGTTACTTCTTTTATATGTAATTGGATCTAAGGTGTTTCCTCTTATCTTCCCAAATCCCTCTGTTTACTTTCAGGACAATCTACATCTGCAAGATGCAAAAGGGATTTGATGCTTACGTACCATTTTTGAAGAAAATCCTCTGTCCCACTTCTCAGACATTCTTACAGAAATGTAAAAGGAATATTCAGAGAATGCCTTAAGTCAACAGGATTAAGGACTGTCAAGTGCACTGCTTAGTCCTATCTACGTGCTCAGGATTTTATTGTACTTTCATGAGAATATTTGCACTGGCAGTTAGGGATGCCTCTTGGGTTTAGCTTTTTTTTCTCTTTAATAATAGCTAGACAGGTAAAAGAACAGCCAGTTGGGATAAGAAATTGAACTCCTGCCTCCCCAGCTCTCTGCTGTCACTGTAATTGAGTCCATTGCATAACCTCTAATCTGACATCCTTTACCCTCACTAGTGCATTATTTTACCAACCCTTTAATTATCAGTGTGTACCAGGGCTGATGACTTGGACACCACAACCAGGCAACACACGGCTCCCTGGGGAATCCACCACAGCGCAGGGAGATCTGTGACTTGGAGAGGCTGAAAGGGAAGATGAAGCAGGGAAGGAACCTGACTTTTGGGGGTAGATGAGCCAAAAGAGGCAGCAGATATCAGGAAAGCAAAAGAGCGTGGCAGCCACCAAGGAAGAATAAGCACTCAGAAAAATGGGCAGCATTGGAGAAACAGGCAGAAAATAGGGAAATAGAGAGAAGATATAGAAATTAAGATAATAAGCTGACAAAAAAAAAAAAAAAAAAGCCTGACAGGCACAATCCTGGCTTCAAAAAGTCCTGCTGTGTTGGTGTGGTACAAACAGAAGGCAAATGGTGCAGACCCTGTCCCAGTGTAATGAAAATCTGCATTTGATTCAGACACATGTATAGTAATAAGGAAAATACCTTCTGCACTTTGGTACTCTACAGCCTAAGAGTAAGTAGGGAATTAGGACTCAGAAGTGTCTGCTGGATAACAGACTAATCTTGAAATATCTCAAAAGATAAAAAAGAGAAAGAAAAATCAAAGAAAAAATCCACAAGAGAGATATCAAAAAAGAAAGAAAAAAACCCCAAAAAACAAAAAAACCCCACTAAAATATTTCCAGTATAAGTAGTGTGGACTTTTAAAAAAGATATTTTCTGTGTTAATTTTTCAGACAAAAAAATCAAGATTTTAGAAAATATATAGAAAAATCATAGCAAATTAGAAATATTCCCTTTTTTCCCCACCCTCTGCCCTAATCTTCCCATTTTTTATGTGTTTCATTCTTCCTCTTTTTCCATCTTTTCCAATAAATCTGAAAAAAAAAGGAAAAAGGCACAAACCAACCTTTTCTCACCTCCAGAGAGGTAATGGCAGAGAGTGAGAAAAGAAGACCATAACAGTGGAATAAAAAATGCTGTGTAAACTTTGGAAAAGGCATAAAACTTTATGGCAAACACAAGTAAAAAGGATGGGAAAGGGAGGGAAGGAGAGGGAATTTCTTATCCACAACAAAATGGAAGTCACTTCCTTCATATGTTTCCAGCCTACAAGAATAATTAGTCTATTTAGAGACAAAAATAAGGCTTAATTTATAAATAAAATACAGCAAGTCTGCTAATATTATATCCGTGTTTTATTAACATGAAGCAGTACAGTTGCAGATCTTACAATTTACTCAACATCAAAGAGTAATTTTGGAGAGTGGGTTATGTATTGAATGTTTCTACCTCCATCCAAAAGGTCAGTTTGCTCAAGGATGAGGAATGATGCACCAGACAATGGATGGAGCTTTTATGGGATGCAATAACAAGAAAGGATTGCATTGACTTGTTTTATAAGGCAGTTCTGGGCTGTGAAAGAGCAGGGAAAAAAAATCAGAAGCTGGAATCTCTGCTGAGTGTTCCATACATATGGAGAAACCTGGGGGAAGGAGGATCTAACAAGGTCTCCTGGCCTGCCAGCGCTTATGTCCTAATCAGAGGAAACACAGAAAGTCACCGGGAGAAAGGCGATGTCTCAGAGTCCAGCTCTCCTGGGCAGGGACCATCTGTCTGCTCTGTGTTTGTACAGAACCAAGCCCGGTGGGGTCTTCCTTAAAAAAAATTAAAAATTACATTGGCTTTTCGCTGAAGGTAATTTAGAGGCTGTATTTTGGGAGCACAGATGGGTAAACAATGACCTTGACTGCTTTATTAAGATACCATGCCTATGGACTAATGGTTCTGGCAGCTAAGATTTTCCTGTTGTGGAAACATTTGGTTTTAACCAAAGGACATGCCATTTACTGGGACTTGAATGCTCTGTAAGAATAGAACCCAAAGCACCATGGTCTTATTGTCTTTTCTAATTCTAATTAAACTACCACTGTCTAAGAATTTTGCTTGACCATGCACAAATTACAGATTTCATCCTTCTCAGCTGTTACTACCAGAGATGGAGAGAACGAGAAGAAAAACATCAAAGAAACAAGATCTGACATCTATAAACCAGAGAAGAAAAACTGAAGTGTTGTATAGTCTGAGATGCCTTTATCCAGCTGCCAGCTTCTTTGATGAGTTCACTCAGAGCATTTACACTGAGCTGGGGCTGAAGGTTTTGTTTCTTAAACATCCCCTTCACTAAAGTCAGACTTTCTCAGTGCAGTTCCCACTTGAGGCCTCTTCATTACCAGAGGAAGAGAGAAGGCAGAAAAACACCTTCCACTGCCCCAATCTGGATTTATGACCCATTGATCTTCTTCAGCAGGAAACTGCCAGAAATGCTGTAAGGTTTATTTCAACGTCCTCCCATGGAGGCAGATGCTGACCATCGCTTAATGCTTTCAAAGTTATTAAAGACCATGGGCACTATAATAGAGCCGGAATATAATTAAAATCCCCAAATAAGGGAGAGTTCCTCCTTCTGTTGTAAATTGGCATCATTGATGTTGTTTTTAAAGATGATCAAGTATCTTCAAGGCTTTGGAAGTCACAAAGTGGAAAATGTGCTGACCACTACTGTAACATGGATTACAAGTATCTTAACAGAAGGCACAAGGGTGATTTGTCTCACCTCAATTCTTGGAATAGATATGGTAATTATGATGAAAGATACAAAGTGCTCTCATGAAAGTTACTTTTTAAAAATGGTTTCTAGTTTTTAGGGCAAACAAGTATAACAGAAAGGGCCAGCTAATGGAAATGGAGTAAATCCAGTCTGGTAACAAGTCATTTTAAGTCAACTGGAGTTTTTCAGGGTGCACTGCAGAGCACTGTGTGTCTTGCTGTAGCAGAGCTGCCCAGGTAAAGCAGATACAAATGTTTAAAAGTCCCATATTTGGCAAATCTGTCACAAGACCAGGTGTGGAGCAAGAGGGGTCAGCTCCTCCTCTGAGCAGCTGTCCAGGGACAGCCCAGACTCTGGTACACACAGCAAAAAACACTTCACAGCTCAAAAGAGGAGTTTGCACAGGGCAAAATCTGGGGTCCCAGACACACCTGTTCTTCCTCTTCAGATATTCCAGTCAGGCTGTCGGAGAAAATCTGGTAGGTCACACCTTCTTCCAGAGGGACCAGAGGTTTGTGCATACTGTTTGCACATTCTTTGCACCTCTTTAAGTCAAAGTAGACAACATAACAAGCCATCAGCAATGGCAGGCTTAAAAGAGCACATCATCATGCTCTCAGTGTAATTACTTCATCAGAGAGAGGCTAACTGAGCTGATAGGTGTGTGGTGCATGAAGATGAGCCTATGACACAGTGTCTTGATCACATTTTACCCTGCAAGTGCCTGCTGTATGAATTTCAGACGCGTTTCAAATGTCTGCTTCTCTGAAGTGGAGCCTGCTGTGGTTTGTTGTGGTTTTCCCTGTTGTTTCCTTCCTTCAGAAGGAATTCTTTAATCTGGGTGGAATAAGATTACACTGAGATTTTTAGGAAAAGCATTTCCTTACTATCAAGCTATGAGCATAAAGCACGGCTCTTCAAATTAAGTATCTGCCATAATCTGTGTTTTAGTTACTTTTGGTTTTTTTAATTGTGCTTACACTCTGAATGCCAACATAAAAAGCCAAATCCATGTATTTGTGTTTGTGTTGCAAACACTTCTGTACCTCGGCCATTGTTACACAGAAGTGATCTAAGAATGCCCTCCACAATAACAGTGACAAACCTCAACTGATAAAAGAGATTACAAACAGAAATAAAGAAATTTCTTCCTATTTTAGAGGAGGCACAAAGTACTCATCTTGTTCAGACCACAATAATAATTTCTTGTTGGAAGTAAGGACTTCCAAGTCTGAACCAAGAAAACACTTTTCCTCCTTTACCTTTTCTTAATCTTTCTCCACTTTGTTTCTATGGAAAAATATGAGGTATGACAGTCAAACCTGAGTAGAAATAAATGCATCACTCTGGCCAAAGTGCTTCCAATTTGATATGTGTGTTTTCCTGACTAGTGGTAGATAGGGAAAAAAAAGCCAACCCCTCCATTTATTTTGATCAATAGCACTGGAAAACCTTATAAAATTCTTCTTTCATCTGAGCATGCCCTTGAATGAAGAAAATATAATAAAAGAGGAACCAAGTTCCTTCTGCGACAAAGCTATGAAATAACATTCTTTATTACTTGTTCTGCCAAAGGAGATTGCAACCTCTGTATTTCAGAGTCCATTTTGGAGGTTTCAGACTATGTGTGTACTAAGGGAGCATGCAGAATTTGTGTTTAAATATAAGTATAATATATTTAATATACTCCAAAGTATAATAATGATGATGATGATCATCATCATCATCATAAAAATAGTAATAGTAGTAATAGTAATAATAACACCAACAACCACAAGCAAGCAAGCGTCTTTCTTTTATATACTAAAACATTAACTATTAAAACACAACTCATATGCAGGTAAATTAAAGCACAAATTGACAGAATTTAGCATGAGCTTAAATCCTGTGGATTTCAAAGGGACAGAAGCCCACCTTCAGACATGAGTAATTTCCTTCATTGGGCTTATGATCACAAATGCATGTTACAATTCCATGATTCATCAAGCTCAAACTACACTCGGGAAAGGCACAACTGTGTGTGTTTCTGTATATCTGATTTCATAAATACCAGCTTCTCTTGATGCATATGGAATATATTTTGCAGACTGAGAACTCCATGATCAATGATGAGGATGCAGTAAATCATCAACTCAATCAATGATACCAACACAAGTCCCTTCTATAATGAGGCTTTACAGAGATTTCTGTTTAGTGATTTATATCTCAATATCAAGTTGTGACAAAAGTATGGAGTTTACATCCAGGCTTTAATGTATAAAGAACCAAGGGTGTTTCTCATATCTATGCTTAAGTTTAGAAGAAATGATTGAGTGCGTGACCCAAATCCACAGAGGCTTTCTGCTTCCAGTGCTCTGAATCATTTGTCCTTCAAGGGTATTAAATTTTATTTTTTAAAGTTTACTAGGAAGAGAATGAAAAGGCCCAATTTATTTCAAGCTCATATTTAAATTTCAGGACAGCATACCATTTCTGAAATGGAATGCCTTTCAATTTCAAACAGAATTTCCTCCATACAAAGATCTATGTTGTGTTATGCTTGTGTTTTCTCATAAAGAAGAATGTTAAGAAAGGGACAGTCTACAAATGGAATTAGTTTTCTTTCTTTAAAATGTCATAAACCCCATCATTTTCCCAAAGTGTAGTCAATATTGCAGCCTGAAGCTAAGACCAAAAGATAGAACTGATTTTAGGTTTTTTCATTTACTGATCAAATGAAGTATTTTAGACTCAAACCAATTTTGGATTAGAACAGCTTTCTTTATTTTTCCCCACAAACAATGTATGTGTTTCAGTGTCTGCTGA
Organism: Climacteris rufus; assembly: GCA_013398175.1. NCBI lineage: Eukaryota > Metazoa > Chordata > Aves > Passeriformes > Climacteridae > Climacteris > Climacteris rufus. The sequence continues at coordinate 138,452 of VZRZ01002427.1, read as the reverse complement.
ACTCACCAGGGACTAGTGATGCACCTTTCATAGACAACTTCTCTTTGTCAGACATCTGTAAGATGCTAATTATAGTTATCCCTGATAATTACTAATAATTATGCATTATACTTATATACATTACTTACTCAGAGTATAAACAAAGTTCTTTAAACCTAACCTCATACCTTTCTTTTGTATAGGGGGAAAATAAAAACACTCCTGTCCCTGTGTGGGGTTGAAGGATTCATCTAGCTTCACTGAAGTATTGCCTGTGACCTCCAGACATTTCAGCAGGCAAAGACTGCGAGTGCTGATCATTGTCCAGCACCCTCCACAAGTCCTGCTATGAAGGGAACTTACCTGCTCCTGCCAGTCACTGGGAAAAAAGACCTGTACTGGCTCATCCCAGTGCATCCCTGCATCCCCAGGCTTTGCAAGCATGGGTGCTTATATTGGGCATCTATTTTGGGGACTTCAGGCAGAGCTGTTGTGACTTCCTCTTATTTCCAAGCTTCAAACTTCTGCATTTAATTTCTTTTCTCTACTCCTTTTGGTACAATTTTTCCCTTCAAAGAAGACATCAGAACCATGATCACTGATACCAGCAGGACCAGGTTTTCATTTACCATCTTTGGCACCACACAGTACTACTCACACACATCCACTCTAAGGCTCACAGGAAAAAGGCACAGAACAGAGTTAATTGTCACCTGGAAACCTTGGGTGCAAACTGCCCTTGTTAAATTATTTCAACTCAAGTTTTGTGCTGGCCACAATATTTTGCATTATGCACTAGTAGTATACAAATACATGTATAATTGTATGTATATATGTACATTTGCATTGTGTTTTATTTTGTTTAGTTATCTGTCATTAAAAAATCATTGAGCATCAGACATCAACAACTGTAAGGTTTTGTCAAGCTTGTCCCAAAGCTTAATTATCCTTAGAATCGTATTTTTCTTCCTGCTAGAAAAGTTATCTCTCTTTCTTGCTGAAAATAAAGTCCATTCACTCGTATTCTGTTTCTGACTCACTGCTCTCTATTTTCTAACAAGCTCTTCTGCACTGGAGATGCTTTGAAATCTTCTCATTTTAAATCAAACAAATCCAGCCTTCAAACAAGCTTAATTTAGTTTAGTTTAGTTTTTAAATGTTGTCACTCTTCTTGCTTTCCTCTGGATTCATTTTGATTTGTGCTTATAATTCTGAGACTAGGACTCAAATCACAAAAAATTATTTACAGCAGAGTAACTATTTCCTACATCCTGTTAATGCTACCCTTATTAAAACTTCCCTCATAAATTCCTTGCATCTTTACAATGACATTAAAAATGTCTAATTTATGTCTAACACCAGTTCCTTCCATGCTGCCCAATGAAATATTCCCCATTTTACATCTCTGTATGTGATTTCCTTCAGCCTTGTAGATAGTATTTTTATGTATTTAAATTTATTTTAATGATTTGAGATTATTTGGCAAGCATGTCCATGTCACTCTGTATTGTCATCCTGTACTCTTCAGTATCGGTAACCCATCCCAGGCTGGCATCAATGGCAAATGTCAGAAGGGCAGATTTTCCTCCACCATCCAAATTAGTGAAAATATTGACATCAACAAGGGCCAAGGTTTGGTTCATGGGTACATTCCAGTGAAACGCTCCCCCAAATCAACAGCAAACCATGAATAGGTTACTCCACTGCTTTTCAGGCATCTCTACACCCACCTCAAGATGATTGTACCCAAATACACTTTCCTCTACACCTTTTGGGAAATGTCATTTGGGATATGTCACACCTAACACTTTTTATCCACTTGGCAGATCTTATCCTTTTACAGGGATGGCACAATTTATACTTGACAAATCCACAGGGTCTATTTTTATCTCCTTATTATGCTCCACAGGGTTTATTAATGAATAGATCCATTCTCCTTTAGGCTATTGAAGTCAGCTTGACTGGTCAACCATTCTCTCAAGTTTCTTCTTCCTTCCTTCTGGTTCATTCCCCAAGTGTGGTTCATTCTCACAGGTAATTTTGGTCAGATACTCCTAAACTAAATGTGTTTGATTTATCTACATGTTTTGTAGCATTTTCTCCTCCCCTGTTTTCTCCTGGTCATCTGTCTCCTTGTTAAATTTAGTCTCTTTAAATAAAGGGTCACAAATTTCTTTTAGAAGACTGAAATAAAGAACAATAAAAATGTCAGCCTTTTCTCAACCATCTTGTTTAGCTTTATTTCCACATAAAGTAATTGGTTTCACTTTTTTTTTTGTTTGTTTTTCACATGTTCCTATGTATTTCTACCAGATTTTTTTATTGTCTTTTAGGTGACTTGTTTGCTGCAAGTTATTCTATGCACAGTTCAACTTCCTCTCTTTCCAAATTCTTCTGTTATTCTTCCATGTTACTTTTTGAAACAGTCTGAGCTGTGAGAGCTGAACGTTATGTAAATTTTCACTTACACTAGAAAATACCAGAAAACCATCATGTCAGAAAGTTTCCTTCACAACATGTTCCAAACAGTCTGCTCAGAAATTCAACTAATTTAAAAATCTGGTTCAAAATGTTATTGTTGTTTTTTTCCTTTATCCCTTGCTGTGCCCAGTTGTGTAATTGCCAAGTCTTTTGTAAGTCAAAAAACCATGATGAGCCAAAGCCACAAAGAAAGCACTAAATGAGCTATCATTTGTGGCTTTCTCATACCATTCTTTATTTCGATAATGCAATTTAAAATTATAGTGGTGAACACGCATAAATGTCAAGTATAATAGCATTTGGTGGAGAAACAAAACAGAAACTGGCAATCTAACTGTTAGGCTCTGCTCTGGAGTCCTGTCCTACCTTCTCCTATTCAGCTTTTACAGCTGTGGAGAACAGCTGTCTGTCAATACAGCCGTGTGTTATTATCAATCTATTTGTCCTTCCGATCAGACCAGCAGCAATTTAGGCTGATTGCTATGTAGCCCGAGTAATTTGGGCCCTGCTCTCCCAGACACTGTGGTGGCAGCTGCATTTCCATGGCTTCCTGCAGCACACCTGCACAAGGACTGCAGTCCGACGGCTGCAGCACTACAAAACACCATAATTAGATCAAATTTATCGCTGGAGTGGAACAGCTTAATTACAGGGGAACTGGGACTGGGCATTCATGGATAGCTGGGATGTCACCTGATGCAAAAAGGTGAGTGCTGCTGCTACAAATGCAAAGCAATCACTCTGACTGCTCAACTCGGGGATGGATTTCACCATAACACAGCCACACACTGCAACCAAAAACCCCAGCCTGAAACAGAAAGGGAAAATCAAAGCCGCCTCTCCAAGCGTCCACGTGCTCCTCTGCACCTGCACATATCCATTAGAGCGAGTTGGAAAGGGTATGATTGCAAGGGAAAATCCTGTGATCGTCTGTTATTTCCCACCGTTTGGAATCAGAGCAGGAGCACCCAGCAGCGCCATGAATCAGACTCATTTACCACGCACTGCTTGATGGGAGCTGTTGCCTGGGATTGCTTTCAAGGGTTGGTATTTGATCTTAAACTGGGCCCTCAAACAGCCCAGTGTGGTCAGAGAGGGGCCCTGGCATATTGTAGGGGGAAGGGCATCTCCTGCCATTAAAACTGCTCCTGAGTTCCATCCGTTTTGAAAAATAATAAAAAAAATTAACCACATAACTTTGTCCTTCATTCACAAGCAGGGAGATGGAAGCCTACTCCTTGAGAAATCTGGAGCAGTGGCGTGAAGATGTAAAAGGGGCTTCCAAGAGATTACAAAAATCCAATTGATTCACAGGAATAATGAGTGATAATTCATCACTGGGAAATAAAACACATTGTTTTCAATAAACATCCCTGCCCTATGCAAAATGGAAGATGAACCTGAAAACATCTCAAAGGAACAGTTTTTAAAACCTGTGAACACCAAAAATTGGTTTATTCCACTAATGCACACTGCAAGAAACAACCTGACTTCATGCTATTTACCTTGTTCATCCAGTTCACATATCACTGCACTTTTAAGACTACTACTGCTTCATGGGGCTTTACTCTGACCAGTGATAAATTCCTGAATGCAGTAGAGGTAGAGGAAGAAACAGTTCATGGACTAAATAACTAAGTTTGATTTTCTAAGCCAAATACTCCTACGTAACAGGTTAAAAAATAAAAATAAAAATAAAAATAAAAAAAGAGGGGACCTGTAATTATTTGATGTGGTGCACAATAATAGAATTTGAGGCAATTATTAAAGAAAACTCAGATGGCCAGAGTTCATTTCCTATGCGAAGCTCCCCTTCCCCTGAGACTGCAGGCAACTGGGCTATGTAGCCCCGAGCACAAACCTCAATAACTTAATCTTTCGGGATTTCAACCCATTTGATCACTTTAATAGAAAAAATGATGTGACACCTGTTTGTAATCACAGGGGTCTCCTTAAGTAAGTCACTTGCTGCTGTGTCAGAGGTGTGACCCCACACACCGTTCCAGTTTGTGTCACACTGACAGTGTTACTACTTATTAAGGGTCTGATCATTTGACAGACTTTGCACCTCTGCCTCTTAATATATCCCCTGGAATGAAGTAATAAAATATTCAACACTTCTCAAGAGAAATCCTCTGATGTGAAAACACATACCACAAACCTCCTGCTCCCCTGTTTCTCTCCAGTGCCGAAAACCTGGGCAGTTAGAGAGCAGCTGGAGCCCAGTTTAGTACTGAAACTGAGAATCTACAATGCTAATCCATTGGATTCTGCATCTTTTTCACCCTCTCCAATTGTAACTGGCTTCTGGAAGGAGGCTAAAGGAAAGGTAGCTATGGGCATGGCAGAATGAAAACTATCATATAATAAGGGCTTGTTTAAAACACAAACTCTTCCAGAAATGGTTGTTCAAGAGAAGCTATTCCAAATAACTCACCATGTGCACAGTCTTATACATGTAAATATATAAAATGTGTTTCAAGGACCCACTTGTGTGGGTCACATTTGTGTGACAAGACAGGACCACCTAATCCTACAATAAGCAGAAAAAAGATCTCTCTGATTTCTTTTTTTCTTTTTTTTTTCTCTTTAGTCCTTAAACAGAATTTGGACCATGCCCTGAGGTCCAGAAGAAGTCAGTGCCACAGTGTGCTGGTCCCACATTTAAACAGTATTAGACATACCAGCTACAAAAGAAATTTGGAACTCCAGCACTGCCATGGCAAACATGTTTGCTTTGCCAGGAGCCTGGCAGATTCCCACTATTCTCATATGTGAATGAGCAGCTGTAGGATGAGTAGCTTGAGCTACCTGAGAAGCCAAGGAAAGTCAGGAGAGAAAACCTCTGCTGTGATGAGCCTACTGAGACCCAGGAACAGAACCAGCCATGGACCATTCCTATCTGAGCACCTTTTCTACCTTTTCTTTGATGCCAGTGTACCTATCCAGATTATGTGATTTAACCCCAGCCTGGTGGGATGGGGATGAGAACCAGAAAAAAAAGTGAAACTCATGAGTTAAGAACAATTTAATAATTGAAAATAAACAATACACAATATTAATATAATAGTGACAATAGTAGTTATAGTGAGAAGAAGAAGAACAAGAACAAGAAGAACAAGAAGAAGAAGAAGAACAAGAACAACAAGAACTAGATCAAGAGAAAGAAATAAAACTTACAAGAAACAAATCATTCACAATACAATTGCTCATCACCTGCTGACTGATGCCAAACCTGTCCCTGAACCATGACTGACCCCTTTCCTGGGTAATTCACCCAGGTTATACACGAGGCAGAATGTCCTTCGGTGTGGAATACCCCTCTGGCCAGTTGGGTTCAGCTGTTCTGGCCAAACTCCCTCCCAGCTTTTTGTGCACTTCCTCCATGGCAGGGCATGAGACACTGAAAATTCCTTGGCTTAGGGTAAGCACTACTTGGCAACCCAAAACATCAGTGTGTTATCAACATTATACTGAATCCAAAACACAGCCCTGCACCAGCTACTGAGAAAAAATGAACTCCATCACAGCTGAAACCAGGACACACTGACATGAGCTTGCTTGAGTATCATATTTGTGCAAGGCTGTCTGTACCTTGTAGCTGACAGGAAACTAAACTGCTTCTGTCATTTCTTTATTTCATTTTCCAGCAATTTTCCACCAGTGTATGTGGGAATTTAAAGAGTGACAAACTCATTTTGTGTTTGTGCTGCAAACCCGATCAGCCAAGGTTTTGCTCACATATCACAACTGTCTGAAGGGATTTGGCAGAGGCTCAAATCCAGCTGGTGCTGGGAGAGACACACTTTTCAGCTGACCCGATAAACTGGCAATCTTGGATGGCTACATTTGGTCTAATTTGCAAGAACTGCTATACAGAGTTTATAAAAGCTGGCTTCTGGAGTCTTTGTTTCTACAGGTACCTGATGTTGCATTTGGGTTCTTCCTCATGAAATGTCTTGTTTCCCTAATCCAAATGACACCACGATTACAAACTGATAGTTGTACGAGCTAGAAAGCATTTGAGACTAGATTCCATGCAGAATACAGGAAACACAGCTGTATATACAGCAGGCACTTTTCTTCCATCCTGCATTTCCCCTTCTGAACAGTGAGTTTCACAAGGACAGGATTCTTCCTTTTCCCAGCACATTTTTAGAAAGCATGAATAGTATGGATCAATATTCATAAAGAATTTATCTCTAAATATTTCTACACTTCATATTATTTTTAAGCCTGCTACAAACAGATAACTTTCTCTCTATTTTTTACAGCTTTTTCATCCTTCCTCTTGCCCACTGACTTGGTCCCTACCTGCATCTCTAGCATGTCTATCTTCCTTTATTGCTTTTATTCTCTATATGTAACCTTTAAAATTGAGCTCTTTTTATTTCTTTCAGTCTTTGAGTGACATAGAAAGCAGTAGAAACTGTAGAAGTTTATTGTGGAGTTTCAACAGAACTATCTGGAAATTTTTAAACATTTTTTTTTCCTGAGAAAATTCTAATACATTGTTGCCCCACACTTCACATATTGACAGACAACATCCAGTGGCACCTGCTCAAGGGAAGTCTTAGGAATAAATGTCTGATTTAAGAAAATGACAGTGCTGGTGGCAAGGACAATTCTCCAGGTCATAACTTGTCTCCCAGTAGCTGTTTTTCCATGATGAAATGTCACCACCCAGCCTGATGGCATGACCCAGTCATGCTCAAACAGGAGAGATTTATATTATGTAACACAAGGCAACTCCTAGACTTTAAGACAGAAGACCATGCCACTGTAAGATGAGCTCAATGTGATGTACACCCCAAGAGGCCTCACCTTGTACCTGCTCATGCTTGATGCAAAGAGCATCAAACATTTCATGGAGAACACAACAGAAAAGCTGAGGGTCCCTGTGAACAGGCCTTTGTGTTGATTTTAACACAAATGTCATGATCTAGTATGACTTATAATCTAAGAGAACTACTTTGCTCTGATTCTCTGGTATTTGACTGCCTCACCATTTGGAACATATTTATTCCCTCCGAGATGGAAGGAACTGATATTTACCCTGAAGGGTGAAAAACAAGGAACTGAGAAACGAAGTCCACTGACCAACAGCCTGTAAAATCACTGAAATTACAAGGAGCAATTTACTCATGGCCAGCAGTTTCCTGGCCTGCAGGAGCACCTCTATTCACCTGAACAAAGGAGAGGCATGTGAGCTGTAAGCCCCTTCTTGCAGGACCTGAACACACCTTGCCTTTGAGTCTTGGCACTTGTTCCCTCTCCTTCTTCATCTCAATGATGCCCTTTCAACACACACTCTGGAAAAGTCTTTAATGTGCACAATTATTGGAAAGAAAGCAGAAATCTCAGAGAAGAAAAGACGTGCAGAAAAGTGAGTAATGATTTTGTGTAGCTTTGATTTATTGACTAGCTAAAGTTATGTATGTATGGTTATTTAATGCCAGTGGCTGCCTGAGCAAATTCAGAGTGCTTAATGCTGCATGGTCATTATGTTGCTGTAGGCTTAATTAACTGGTGGGTGGACTATGGGTTTTAATACAGATGGAAGCTTTTTTGTTTTTAAGAAGCAAATGTTTTATTAATTTGCCTTTTCTTTTTCCATACGGTCTCAGTATTGACTATAAAAAATGTCAGAACACACTAAAATCTTCCTGTCATGGCCTTTTTGTTAATAGTAATTTTATTTTCTTACACTATTCAGAAATATTCCATCTGAATCCCAAGCCAGGCATAGTTAAAAAAAAAATGGATTTTTGAACTAATTTATGTCACCAGAGCCTTTCACATCTATATTTAGTTGGTACCTTTCAAGATTTGCACCAAGCTGATTTGATGGTGGAGTGTCAGCCCAGCCAACAGACACTGGGTCTTAGGACATGTTCAGCACAAGCATGATGAGCTTGATGAGTTGACAGCCCCCTTTGATTTCTGATTTTCATGTTTCTATTTAAGTGTGTGACTCAAACCTGCAGTATTTCCACAATGACCCATGTCCCCACGACATTTAAGGGACAGTCATTCAGACTGCAGGTGTTCTGTGATTTATGTCTGAACAAACGGAGCTATTCAATTTTTCCTGCATCCAGGACTTCATTACATAAATCCTGAACTAATCTCCTCTTTGTCAGAAATTAGACCCTGAGCTACCCATCTGGAGAACATTTACCTTTGCAGCAGTGGAAACCAGCTACTTGGAAGAAAATTTTAGGCTGCTGAGGTGTGTGGAAGGCTCTAGAACACAGCTCAAGGAATCTTTCTCCCTCACAAATGTATCTGATACATTGTCCCCACAGGTGATGACCACTGATCTCCCATTTCCCAGGAGCATCACCAGCTGACTCACAGTAGCCATGAAGAAGGCCAGTGGCACATGGATAAATTTGTGCTTTATTCATCAGAAACATTGTCTTTTCACAATCCAGAGACTTGTCCCATCACAACCCTGATGATGAGAAGATGACTGTTAAAATTCTAAAATCCATCTGCATCTCCTCACTATGGTGCTCAGGAGACAGAGTGTCTCCTCTTCAGCTCTCTCCAAGGGAGAACAAAAGCAAAGGAAATGGCACCACCTGCCCCAAGTCTGTGGTGGACAGCAGGGATGACCAGGACATGCACACTGGAGGCACAGCAGCAAGATGTGAGAAGACCAGTTTCTCCATGAAATCAACCTCTTCACAAGCATCTCTGGGCTGGCTCCACACCAGTCCTCATTGCTGGGCTTTGCTTCAATGGGTCTCAATTCCATGTGTGGCTCCCAACTGGCTAAGTGAGCACGAAAATACCTCAAAAAGATTTGAGAAAATACTGCTTCTTTTTATACTGTGTCACTTCATTTATTATTATATATCATTTAGCATTATGTATTTGCCATAAGTGCATTTGGTGGCAATTACTTTGCTACTGTAATTTCTTATTACCTGATGTAGACATTTTCTATTACCTGCTCCTCAGTACAGAAAGTGTCAGGGAATCTGAGTTCTGACCCATGGGAGGTTTCTTGGAAAGCACTGAAGTGGTTAATTTATACAGCTCCGGTAAGAATCAAAGTGCTTTGCAACAACATCATATAAACTCTCCTCAGCGCAGGTATTTAATTGAGTCTTGCAAATTTTACTTGCCTGCTCAGCTGGGATGAGTAATTATTTTTGATGGACGAGTAAATTGCCATTAGTATTTCCATTCTGCTAAAGCTGGGAGATTAGACTTTGTGGCTGAGCTGATAAATTTCCATTACAGTTTTGTAAGTCTGAATGAATGGATGTAGCTGAACTTTCAAAACCAGACACAATGCCTGTCCTGACAGGTACAGCCTCAACCCTTACCCAAAAACAGAGCCTCTTCAGTAGGGAACAGGAGTGAATCCTGCAGAAACACTGACACCTACCCAGCTCAAGGTCTTGCCTGGTCTCTGCTGTTTAATAAGGAACAGTCATTATCCAAAATGCTGCACAAGCTGAGTAACATACTGTGAGTGTGTACACCAGGAAAGTATTTGCTGTGTACCTAAATGTTGCCCATTTTCACTGTTAAAAATAGCTAGCTCTCTGCTAAACAGTTTCAAGGACAAGAATTCTGTAAACATAGCTATGTTGCTGTAAAATTATCTTGTTTTACATTCCTTTCCCATGGACACAGATCCTTTGATGGACATTTCTTTTAACCACTGTAGTTAAAGACGGAAGTGTTAATTTTCTCCAATGAACTGTGATTCCTAAAAGTGTATATAAGAATTAAACGAAGGTGGGTTCCCCCTTCCTTCCGCCCTTTGCTCTGAACACGAACATTCTGGCTCCGTCCTTCTCTTCTGCGTCTCCTTACATCCGCGGCTGATAAGCAGCGGATAAGCCGTAATAAGCGGTAATACCTAAAACTCTTGTTTACCTCATTCCCATATGAGGCTTGATCTCATGAATCACATCTCCTCAAGCTGCCCTGAGCTGCCTCCTGAAACCTTTCTCAAATCACTGCTGCTCTTTTTCCTGATTTCAGTGTTAATGATTCCAGGCACCCAATATCCAGCTGAATCCCTGCCCACAATGGATGTGGGATACGGCTGGGCCACGTGTCACACACAGAGTGTGTGCAAGGCTGATGGAGGACACAAATCTTTCCACAGAACAGGCAGGAGAGGTCATTGTTGGAGAGCGGACTGCAGGAGAAAGACTTGAAGATTGCATTAGTCTTCACAACTTTTTAAGGAAAAGTCTTTTCAAAGGAAACTTTTGGCTTGAGAAATAGTAATAAGCACCAGTTCTTAGGATTACACAGAGACTTGAAAGGGAAGGGGTGTCACTGCAGGGACAGCACGAAATAGCTGGGAGAACTGACATTAATGTCAGATTTGATTGCAGCCCGTGTACATGCCCTCACTGAGACACATCCTCAGATGCCCTGAGCTTCCAACATTCCACCAACATTCACAGACATGGAATAAAGCTCTAAATAAACTACACAGTCACATCTGTGCTTTGTGCATCAGAGGTCACACCACAATCCCTTGCAAAGGCAGAGGCACACCCTGGAAAGGGTTTTTTGCACAAGGTGAGATGAGGGAGTCAAAACCTGTCCCCCCACACTGAGTTTCTCACCCTCCTGCTGACATTCCTTCAACAACAGGTCCATGTGCCTTCTGTAAGGGCTCACTGTGTCCTCTGCTAGAGGAAAGTCAACTGGCTGCACTGACAAAATCTCTTTCTGAATGTTAAGCTGCATCTTATTCCGGAGGGTTCTTCCAGGAGACCTTTGTTATGCAGTCCTTACGCCCTTATGTGCTCTAGGATGCTTTTCACGCACTCCATGTTTCTCTGTTCTTCTTTGTTAATAAGGACTCAGAAAAGCACTGCCAGGTTTCTCATACCCTTATTAACAGGTGGCTGTTGCGACATTGTTTAATTATTAAATAAACCTGCAGTCTGAAAGTAGCTGGAGACAGAGAAGGACGAAAAAGATTGTGCAACACGTTTATTACGTGCACTGAAAAACAGCAAGAAAATCTGCCTAGCAAAAAGTCTGATCAGGATATGAAAGAAAAATGCGGATGTGAACTAAATTTTTTTAAACTGTTTTCACTGACATTTATAGATGCAGTAGAATGTATGTGAGAAATGATTCTTTGGAGAGCAGACTTTATTTAAAACATAAATTGTAAAGCACTTTATTTGGGGAGAAATGAACAGTAATTTTTGCAGCTCCAACTCCTGTCTACAGCAAAAATAATGAAACAAAACTAAGCTAAACTAAAATAAACATGCCCTGATCACTAGTAGCATGCTCTGTTTCCTTTCTGTAGCTTTATTTAACTGTGGTTTATACCAACCTATACTATCTTACTAACTTAGAAAGAAGCAGGCTCATATGCTTACATATCAACGTCCTGGCATATAAAACACAATACGGGGCACCAATGCTCAAAGGAGGAAATGAACTTTTCATTTTAACCTAAAATGAATTTGTTTTCATGTGTCACTGAAGAGTGATACTGTGCTACTCCCAAAGCATAGAGGTGCAAGCCCGGAAACAGGAACAGCACCAGAACTTTTTTGGTTTGGGATCACATGGGGCAAAATGATGACTGTTTCTGCTGACTTTCAAAGAGCATCAGGCACCTGAATCCCTTCTGTGCTTCTGAAAAACCTCCCTTCAAGTATTTCTAAACCATACCGAGGCATTCTTAAAAGGAGTGGCGGTGTACACGTAGGGGTGTTCAGTCTGGAGAAGAGAAGACTTACAGCAGACCTTATCACTCTCTACAACTCCCTGAAAGGAGGTTGTGGTGAGCTTGGTTGGGGTCAGTCTCTTCCCTCACATAACAAGCAACAGGGCAAAGGGAAATGGCCTCAAGTTTTGCCAGGGGAGGTTTAGGTTTGGTATTAGGAAAAATTTCTTCACCAAAAGAATTGTCAAGCACTAGACCAAGCTGCCCAGGGAAGTAGGTGTCACCAGTCCTGGAGTCATTTAGATGTGGCACTCAAGGACATGGTTTAGTGGTGGGCTCAGCACTGCTGACTAGGACTTCGTGATTCTGGAGATCATTTCCAACTTAAATAATTCTATGGTTCTGCAGTGATACATTATTTATTAGCTGCAAGACATAGTGAGTGATAGTGTTAATGTAATTTCCACCAAATACACAGAAAAGGGGACGCAGATATTCCCTGAAGTTACTGACTGACTGTTAAAAGAAGGAGTTTTCTTGGGTTCTTCTCACCACGGAATGAATCCACGTTCTCATCACATCGCAGATGGAACCTGAACAAGTGAGAACAATCCCAGCCTTTGAAAACATATGCACTCTCCCACCTTCACTGCATTTCCTAAAGCCACTAACTTTCATATTTCTTTCACCTTGTGAATTCTCCACACAACCACTCACACATCTTTATTTTGACTTATCAAGGTAAAAACTCATTCAGCCATACCTGACTGAGAGAATTTATCATTTGGCTTAAGGCTGCAATTCAAGACATTCTCAGAACATAAAAACACAGCAATATTTTATCTAACACCTTTTCCAGCAATCTATGCAAATATATACATTGCTCCTTGGCTTTTTTTTTTTTTTTAATTTTATTGCAACCAGGCACAGGAAACTATCACAGTGGCATCAATAGCATGAAGAGATACAATCTAATAAACGTTCTGGATCAGAATTATTCTGACAAGGTTCAGTGTAATAAATATATGAGTAAAACAACACCTTGTTAATCACCAAAACACATTCCCTCATAGACACCAAGGCTTAGCCTGGCTTATGGGCAGCATAAGCCCAGCAGGATTTGACAAAGCATTGAGAAATAAGATCATTAGTTTTTCAGAACCATAAATCTCACATATCCAGTTTTTAAACCACTGACAAAGTATCTCCATAGAGTGACTAAATTTTTCAGATAGCATAATCTCCCAAGGTCTAGTGGCAAAACTGCAGGAATCATAAAAAGGACCCCAAAATGCCAGTTTATTTTATGATTTATTATTTAACTTGTAACAAAATTACTATCTTCCTGAACTAAATGACCGTGTCTCTCGTCATGCTGCCAGGAAGAAAATGAATACTATCAACTACTAAATCAAACCAGCAGGTTGGAGACCACCTGGAAAGGGAATTTAGCATGGCATGTGAGGGACACCTATCTATCCCAGTGACATCCCCATGAATGTATCCACCAATTTCAGTGGAGCTAAAATTAATGGCTATAACCAGCTCTAGCACCAAGTAAAGACAGAAGAGCCAAGATGTCACAGACAGTATGTGGGATAGGAAAGGAATGACACCGAGATTTGCTCAAGTGGCTGTCAAGGATGTTGAGACTAAATGCTCATCATGCCTGAGGGAATGATGAAATGTCCCACAAGAGCCCAGTGTAAACACATGTAAAGTGATGCACAAAGAAGAAATGATCCTAAAGTTTACATAGAGAGAGATGGGTTTTGAGCAATTAGCACCCAGGGAGGAGAGCCTGGGTTAAAACAAACAGATCTATGAAAATGTCAGCTGGTGATCAGGATCAGTCAAGGATGCAAGTCAAAGGCTGAAAATCATTAGGCAAGAAATAGGGAGCAGACCAGAAAAAACATACAGGACAAGGGTCTATACAAAGAGGTGTGGAATGCAGAAGGTGAGCAGGGTGTGCTTGTTTATTCTATCTTCTGATATGATAACTATGCAACATTGCACATAATGACCTAAAAGGTGATATGGATTCAAAAGCTAATGGACAAATTCATAAAAGAAAAATTCATTTAGGACTACTAAATGAATGGATGGAAAGCTCTGGCTTATGAAATTGCTGGAGGTACAAAGATGTACTTGAAATAGGTAAGACCACGCCTCAGAAATTTGAAAATCTATGAATTTCAAGATACTTAGTCAATATCTAAACAACCAAACCATAAAAGACTGTGTTGTTTTTACAGTACTCTTTTTAGACTTTATTAACCAGTCACTAAACAGGAAAAACACTGCAATCATAATTTGCAGATGATCTAGATACAGAAATGTGTTTTGCACTCAACGGCAAAGACAAATACACAGGAGACAAGGCTGATTTGAAAACAGCTTGAGAATAGATGAAAGCCCAAAGTTAATTGGATAAATTTATTTTAATTGCTCATTGATCCAACTCTCGCAATAGCATAGTACAGCATTCTCTTATTTCCCTTTACTTTATTGTGGAAACTCAAACAATCTGATGTACGGTCATGATCATCGAGGGAATAAGTTGTTGGTTAGGCTGTTTTATTCCTTCAGGAAAACATGTTAGCTAGCTATATTCTAATGGCTTTAGCCCTTTTTATGCTTTATATTTGAGTTCTGGACTGTCACAGCAACAGATAATCCAGAAGAACTCCATCCAAGTGATCAAAATGTATGACATAGCAGTGTGCTTCTTAAAATGTCAGTTTGCTCTGTTAAATCATGCTTAAGCTGTAACAACCTCTCTTCTCAGCAGAAGGCTGCAAGAATTGTTCATGTTTTGCATTACAACCTTGCTAAATATCACCAGACTGAGAAATCCAAGAATATGCTACCAGCAGTACCTTCATTTATATATCATAGAAACAGAGTGGTTTGGGTTGGGAGGGACCTTAAAGACCATCTAGTCCAACCCCTTCTGCCAAGGGCAGGGACACCTTCCACTCGACCAGGTTGTTTCAAGCCCCATCCAACCTGGCCTTGAACACCTCCAGGGATGGGGCATCCACAACTTCTCTGGGAAGTCTGTTCCAGTGCCTCACCACCATATCAGTAAAGAGTTTCTTCCTGATATCTAATCTAAATATAACATCTTGCAGTTTAAAGCCTTTACCCCTTGTCCCATTACTAAATGCCCTTGCAAAAAGTTCCTCTCCAACTCCTTCTTAGCCCCTTTAGGTACTGGAAGGTGCTCTCAGAACCTTCTCTTCTCCAGGCTGAACAACCCCACCTCTCAGACTGTCATAGCAGAGGTGTTCAAGCCCTCTGAGCATCTTCATGGCTTTCCCTGGGTTCAGTTCAGCAAGTCCACATCCTTCTTATGTTGGGAGTCCCAGGTGGGGTCTCACAAGAGCAGAATAGAGGGACAGAATTCCCTCCCTTGACCTGCTGGTCATGCTGATTTTGATGGTGCCCAGGACAAGCACCCATGACTGGTCATGTTGAGTTTCTCATCAACCAACACCCTCAAGTCCTTTTACTCAGGGCTGCTCTTAATTAATTCCCCATCCAGCCTGTATTTGTGCTTATTTGCATGTAAGGATTTTGCTAGATAGTGACTCACAACAAAAACTCTGCCTGATACACAAGAATTGCAGTTCTTCTCCTAAAACTGTCTGGGCAGATGACAACTCTCGATCCCTGATTTTGTTTAATGGAACCCATGGGAATACATTTTCTCTTTAGCTCTTTCCCTGCTAGCCAAGCAGTAAAATGGGATCTTTTCCAAGAAACTAATCATAGAATTTACCCTCAAAGACTTCTATGGCTCACCCTCTTATCTGCATGTCCCCCAACTCAACATATAATACAGTGAAACATCCTCCTTTTAGTTAAAAGCTGGGATAGTTATAAAATAATGATCACCTCTGCAAGCAAATGTTTCAGTGGGTAATTTTGCAGTAGGGACAGGTGGTTGCCTGATGTTAGAGGATGGTGCTGATCACTGTAGGATCAATCACTTGTGTCATTTAAAGAACTAGAATTTTCCAAAATGGGTATTTATAAACTCGTTTCTTTAATAAGCCATTATCTGCAGGTGTATAGGAATTCCTCCTTGGCACTTAACCCAAAGGAGAGCAGCAGCAGCAGCACTTCTGTCTTTGTGAGAAGCAGCCCTGACAGCTGCACCCCGTGCCTGACTCCTCGGGACCAACACAGGTCTTGTTTCTGCATCTCTCTTCTACACCACAAAACTCCTCTGAAGTGCATAACAAAAATTCTTTTTTTTTGGGCATAGCACGTAGCCTTTACTTACCACAGCAATGAAATCTACAGAAAGACTCTGCTGAAAAAAGCCCAGGGGAATTTCCAGTCCCTTACAGCACAGTTTCACAACTACCACTGACAGATGTTTGTCTTCTCTGTTCTGAATCGTTCTCTTCACAAAAAGTACTCCATACTCTCTCTTAAAGCCATGTAAAATTATAAAGTTTCTCCTAAAATCTAACCAACATATTATTGTTGCAAATTAAGATTTCCCAGTAGAAAACTTTATTACAAAAAAAGTCTTTGCATAGTTAAGACACTTCATTGGTTTCTCTCCATTTTTTATTTTTTTCGATTAAACAGATACAGTTTTTCAAATTTCCTTCATGTTTCTCAACCCTTCTGAGTTCATCTGGACTCCTTCCAGTTTCCCTAATTTCCCTCCAAGCACTAAGCCCAGCATTCAATTTCAGACTTCTGCAGTACCAAACAGAACTGAATAACTACTTCCCATAATTCAAATACAACCATCAATATGGCCTGGAATAAGCGCAACAATTTCTGCAATTGCACACATTTTGAATCTATATTTAACTTGCTATCAACTATCTATGTAAGCTACAAACCCCCTTTTCTGCAGGGATCTGCTCAGCCCACTTTGTTATTCCCCATTTTGTCCTGGTGTCAAATTACTTTCCTTCCTAACTACAATACTCAGCATTTGTTTTTCTTGACTTTTATCTTATTGATTTCACACTGTCACTCACATTTATCATGATCATCTGAAATTCTATGCCTGTCCTCTTTGAAAGTGCTTGCAATTACCAATTTTGCAAACTTTAATTGCACTCCTTATTCCATTATCCAAAATGCTTACAGAACAAATATGCAAGTATAGTACACACTCTCTTCTCCTCGTATTAAAATACCAGCTTTTGAAAAATGAGTGCAAGGATGTGGAAATCTATAGAAAGAAATAATCATTGTATTAAAAGAAAAACACCCCAAAAATTCCTCAGTATTTCACCAATTCAAAGCCACTTTTCCCCAGTACCTGCTTCTAGCACTACTTGTAAAAGAAAGAGCTGAGTGTAACCCTTTGCAGGGGTCCTACAGTGCTTTTCACATGCTGACACACCACTCCCAAGGGAAACAAGCAATTAAACAGGGCACTTGCTAAGTCATAAATTCCAGATAGACACTAACATTGTTGGAGTCCTGTTCTACTTGCCAGACAAATATCTGCATCAATGCACATGAAAAGAAGTTACCCAGCACAAAAAAAATTGCCCATATAGACTGAACTAAAAACTTATGTCTAAATTACTCAAATCTGCTTAAAGAAGTGGTAGCCTGTTACTGATGTGCCTACTTCATTATTTAACACAGAAATACAACTCCTCACTTTTCTCCCAGGTACTGTCAGCTAATCATTAAGAAAAATTTCCAAGCTCAATTTACATTGACTTGCCAAATTGGTTTAGAAACAGCCGGCTTTCACTTCAAAGAAAAGTTGGGAAACATGAAGTGACTTTGCTAAACATTAATCTTCCACTTCCAAATATTATCATCAGATGAATGTACTGAACATTTCTTCAAATTCACTGATCAGGTTTGAATTCTTTTCACCTTCTCTAATCAGTGACACAGATCTCCTCATTAGGTCCAAAATGCCATTTCAGGCATGAAGTGAGCAAAGTCTACCCATTCAGGGCCCTCTCACGTAGCTGTAGTCCCATAGCACCTGGCAGACTCCTGCAGTATTTGTCCTCACCACATCCCCGGGAATGCTATTATCCCACTGTACCAGTGAAGGACTGGAAGCCCAATAGGTGAACAACTGCCCATCCATGCATCAGAGCGCAGGATAATGAGTCCCTAAGTTGGAGCATCCTGAGTCTGCGCATGAGTCCCGTGAAAAGAGTATTTTTGGGTGAACCAATTCTCAAACACAATGTCCTGCTTTGGCACCCAGGTTTGCACCACCATGGCAGACACTTGCAACACTGGATGCACGACTTCTGCACAACATAGAGTACTGTGTGCTCTCAGCTATTATTTCCTGCACACTGTCTCTGGATTAGGGTCACTGGAAAAGTGTGGCAGGTTCTGATGCTGCTAATGCTGCAGATGTTTTCAGGAGTTATTCAAAGAGCAGCAAAACTCAGCTCACATCCCCTGTGCCACCAAAGAGGATAGCTCATTTCAAAATATGCCTATCAGTTAAAAAGCCAGTTCAAATAGTAAGTTTTTGTTTAGCATTATGTTCCACCCTGAACATCTCAGTTTGTACAGCTCAATGCTAATGTACAACTCTTCAAACACTGCAGCATCATTATGGTAGAATGACAGAAGTGTAACAGGAAACTTCTGCAGTTCTAGTTTTTTCCTAATGGAGAAAATGCTCCTCAAATCAGGTTTGGCCTAAAGAAACTGCAACAATAGCAAGTCACCTGCTGCCCTGCATCTTTTTGGTCAAGGTCCATGGTATTAACCAGCTTCACATTTCTGCCCCAAGCAGTGATCGCTGTAAATCATTTTGTCCAAAGGTGCTGCTCGCACAGAAATATTCCTGTCTAGGGCAGGGCTGAAGCAACAAGAGGCTTGGCAGAGGCGTGAATAAGCTAAAGACTAACCAACCCACAAAAAAACAACCAACCAAACAACCAACCAAAAACCAAAAAAAGAAGGAATCACATAGGAAGAACACATTCCATGCCAATATAAGGCAGACGGAGCAAATTCAGTCCTGATGTAACCAGTGCTGCACAGTGCCCTCAGTTATCTGTGTCCAACACACGGTGAAATGGAAAAGTCAGGGAAGAAATAACAGTGCCAAGAGACCCATTTGAGGATGGATCAGTGAAACTCATCACACCCAGGTCTGCACAGGAAACCTCCAGCCTGCTCCTCTCCTTGCCCGCTCCCGCAAGACTTCAGAGTTTCTCTGCTCAGCATCATTCCTGCTGAATTCCCTCATCTCTGGGTCTGCTTACAGCAACACCCACCCCCACGATGGAAACACAAAGATTTCCGGTCAAACAAGAAACTTTTTGACCTTCACCTGACGGACACCAGGATGTGTTCATGCAGAATTACAGGTTGCTCTCGGCCACACCTGATGTGTCTCTGAGAGATCCTATCATCCCTGCTGTCTCTCAGGTAGCAGGAGCTTGTAGGCTGGTTGGAGCCTGGGTCTGTTGCACTTAAATATTGCCAGCCACCACAGCACGCTCAGGGCATTGGGTGCCCACCCCAGCCCGCCTACCTGTTTCACTGGAGCTGCCTCCTCTACAAAGAAATCTTCCATTGCTGCAGCTGCTCACGTCTGTGCGAGGAACCGGGGCGAGGGGCGGGGATGGGGGTGGAGGGGAATCCTGGAAACTGGCACAACCTAGATACACAGACTGGCAGAGCAACCAACGTTTAAAAAAAAAAAATCTTAATTAATTACACAGAATCCAGCAAAATTCTGAACAACTGAGCTGACTCTCGGGTTGGTGTGGGTTTTTTAACACTCATTACTCTGATGAGGCAGAAGGTATTTTCAAAGGCTCTTTGCTCTCTGCAGAGAAGTAGGCAAGGATGGCAGCCATCCTTTGAAGAAGACACGCCACCAGACACACCACCAGCAGCCAGCAGCATGCCTTGTTTCATGAAGATGAAACAAGACCAGAAGGTGCTTTTTATCAGTAGTTCTGCCTAAAAAGGGGCAGTTATTTAACCATTTGAGTGCTACAGTGGGGTTTAGAAGAGATACTGGGAGCACAGATGTCCCTTTGGAGCAGTGGGAAGTGGGAAAAGAAAGACAGAGGCATCCTGCAAGGGCATGATGAAGGCTTTGCAAAGGCTGATCTTGGGCCGCCAGTTATGGCTTGACATGGATCAATGCCCCTGAGTGACTCCAAAGGGAAGAAATTCCCACCAGGACAATAGCTCAGGCATTGCTTTTTTCCCTGCAAAAACAGTGTGGGCTGTACCCATGTGGCTAGGATATATCTCCATGGCATTCCTAGCAAAATTCTCTACTGATTCCTAGGGGTTAGGATCAGGCCTGTAGGCACAGAATGAAACAACTCTCTGATGCACATCAGGTCTTGCCATAGCAGCTAGGGGTGTTCATAATTCACAAGGAAAGTATTTAAAATAATCTGAACAGTTGTAAAAGGCAGCAGAGGATTCCTGAAGTAATAAAAATCTGTTCCCCAAGGAGCATGGATTTGGAAAAAAAAATTTTAATTGAAAAGTAAGTGATGTGGGATGAAGAGTCATACAACCAATGCAGGGGAAATGTGCTTCAGATCTTCACAGAAGCAAAATGAGTTGGAGTCTCTCAGCCTTTCACATCACAGCTTTCTCCCTAGCAATCACACACTTTTTTTTGTGATGCAAGTGGAGAAAATAGACTTTGAAAGTTCAAGAAACTCCAAGAAACTCTATAGAAAAATAAAATTACTCAGCAACTTGTTTTTTAAACTACTACTGTACAGACACCAAAAGTGAATCCTGTTGGGTTCATTGCTAATGAAATGACCTTAAAAGTCTACATTTCATTAAATGTTGTGGGCAATAAAATGCCACAGGGGAAACAATACATTATTTTATGTAGTAATATCAAAAGCTGTCATTTCCTGCAACAAGCTGGGGCTACAGAAAAGCATATTCCCATGAATAATTAGCATTTGGTATTAAGAAGTATTTTATCAAGAAAGTTGCCACAGCTCTAAGTAGCCCAACTATAAATGTATTAATGAAAGGTTAAGGTAAGTGTTGCTCTCATCTATTAATTTGCCTTTGTAGAGTTAAAATCAGAACCTCTTCATTATTGTCAAAGTTTTTTTTAGTATTAATGAAACTAAAGCCATATGAAAAGTTCTGTGCAAGGAAGAAGAAAGATGGAAAATATCATCAAGAAAAACAATTATTTGCAACATTCTGGTTTGAAAATGGCACTTTTCCACATTAATAAATAGCCCAGTTCAGGAAATCACATAAGCAAATTCTTAATTTTAAGGATACAAGCTTTTTGGAACCACACTTGGTGTTTCAAAACCTAAGCTGCTCTTTACATTTTAAAGGACAGACTTCACCAAGTTTTACTATGTGTAAGAATTTTTGCTGCAAAAGCAAAATTTCTTGATCTTTATGGCCTTTTTAACCTGTTTGCAATTAATAGTTCCTTTCTATTTCTGAAAGTTGGGGCCAGAAAAAAAGGATACCGTTTATGGCATATTACCTGCTGGCATTTCCTTTAAAGGACTTAGCACTGGAAATTACTGGATCTCAGTTTCTCTGCAATAACTATGCACAGTTTCACTTTTATGACCTGGCACTCAGAGGTAAATGTAAATTAAGCTGAGTTAGTCAAGCCTGGGCTGATTGAATGATACCTGGAGTAAAAGGGGAACAAGCTGCCTCCCGGAGCTGATGGTGGAGCCAGACAGGTTCACATCAACAATCCTGAATCAGCTGCCCTGAGGCAAATCCTGTAGTGCACTAAAAGGTTCACATGGCAAAGCTTTCACAAATCAGAAAGGTTAATACATTCATCAACTGTAAAGAAAGTTTAAAGTCAGTTATCCAGAAATTCTGACGTTTGAAGGTCTTCTCTGAATTTGAATTCTGTTTAAATTAGACATTAGTCCTGACTGAAAAAACTGCCAAGATGTAGTTCATTAGAAATAATTCTTGGCAAGTTTTTCAACTAGCAGGCGACACCTCCCTGCCTCATTTGGAAATATTTTTCTACCTTCAGTTTTCTCTACTCTGCTCTATTTACCTCTTTTTCAAGCAGATCAGAGATGACGAGATAGTCCTAAACTTCCACTTCAACAAACAAACATTTCAAACTCACTCAGCTCTGTGAGATGTATTTTTCTTTTCCTTACACAGTATCAGAAAATCTCTTGAACCTCCTCATTGTGCTCAACACCTTTTGAAACATGGGCACTTGTCACTCATGTAATATTTAATTAACAATCCCATCAGGATCAGTCAAAAGCTACTGTAATTTCCTTCTTCTTATTGAAGGATCAAATACATGGGAACATCTTTGGACACACTAATGTATGGGGAGCTTCTCTTTCATTCGATATCCCTCAATGACACCAAGTTTTTTTTCATGGACATTACTTCCCTCACTCTTCCAATACGACCCGTATTTTTGGTGTCGTATGTGACTGACTTGAATTAGTTGGGGTTGGTGTTCTTTTAACAGATCCCAGCTGTCAGGCATCCATCACATTATCTTTAGCATTGACACAAAGGTCAGCATATCGTAATCAGAAAACTTGGTCTGCCATTTCTTCATGCATTCTTATGGGTGACTTACACAAGGTTTGAGATGGTGGATCAAGAAGCAGCTTGTGCAGAACTGAGAAGCACATTTACTCTGTGATGATTCTCCAGGTACAATTACATTATTATACAATTATTGGCCAGATGACAGCCTAACCAGGCTGCACATGTTGAAAATGTTGGTATCTTTGGGATGTCATTATCTTTGTCTCTTCTTACTCCAGAAATTCAATCTTCTAATTTATTATAATGATTGCTATTAATGATATTTTCTTTACTTGCATCTTGATGTACTATTTTTATATTTATTATCCCTTCTCTATTTGCATTTAAAAATCTCCTTGTGCCGTTGCTCAAAAAGATAGGCTAGAAAAGAGAAATAGTAATTTTTCTTTCTAGACTGAGGGGTTAGGTCACTTAGAGGACTATTCCTGACCAGAACACAGTGAGAGATCATCTTGTCAAAGTTAGAGGGTCTGAAACTTTCCTGAGCTTTAGTTCCCTGAAGTTCACGGCCTTCAGCAATTGTTGGGAATTCTGGACTCAAACTGACATGCAAAACCTGCAGCAAATCTCTGTCAAAGTTGTTGGCTGTTGGTTGGCCTTTCTCTTTTGAGACTGTCACTTCTACTTGATTTCTCCATGAAATTATTAAGGAACCCAGCCTTACTTGAAGAAATCTCAACCCTCAGTCACCCTTTAGAGGAACCTAAATTTTGATAACTTAAAGCCAGAAGAGTTTGACTTTCCCCAGGCTTTTCTCACAAATATTCTGCAAAGGTCAAATTATGAGGAACATGAGTGTAACAAATACTGTCACACACCTTTCCTGCCTTCAGGAAATAACAGCAGCAGCCTCCCAATCAAACTAAATTCACCCAGGGATATGGGGCCATGACAAGATGCTGATAACTTGAAATGCTCTTGGCTCTGTTCAATCTACAGTATAGATTGGAAAGAACCATAATCTTTCCCAGTTCTCTCTTCAGCAATATTTATCACTTCACTTCCTTTTACCAGGTATTTGGATGAAAGTCATAACAATTACAATCTCTGAAAAAAATCCTCTGATTTACTGATCTTTGCATTGTAAACAGAGAGTTCGGGACATAGGGATATTTTTAAAAATCCAAATAGCACAGCTCAGTTTTATTCCTTCTTTGATACTGTTCTTTTTTATGTTGCTACGGTATGTCTGCTCCGTGTGAAAGTGAGGTTGCTATGGAAACTACTCATTATTTTTCAATAGTAGGCTAGCTACTTAATAAAAATCCTACATCTTTTTAATCCCTAGAGAGTCCTAATTTATCCCACACACAGACTTTGCTTCTTGACAGTTCCTTTAATATTCACTGCACTGCAGCGCACATTAATCTGAACATGTCTAACAAATCCACAACTTACTTCTGAAATCAACTTTCCAGAAAAGTTTGGGTTTAAAAAAAATAATTTTTTTTAGCTTGTCTTTTACCTGCATATATTTCTGTGAAGGATTGTAGGTATGAACAGCAAAGCTGAAAGCAGGCCTGTGTAAGATTCAGACATGGCAGAAAAAGAAAATTAAAAATTCCTTTATCTATAACAAATGGTAAAAGCTGCAGGAAGGGAGAATGGACCATGGTCTGAAGAGTTAGCCTGGAACTGGAGTTAATTCTTTATGGTGCCACAATCTTCCCTGGCCAGCACAGCAACACTCTTGGTCTCTTCTTCCCTCAATTCAGCATCTATAAAATAGGTGGATAAATATAAAATTTGGAAATTGGAGCCCTCCCTATCCAACAGAATGAATTCACCAGTGATTGTCTCAAGCACAAACCACATCAGGGTGGAAGTCAGGGTGGAAGTTGTGGGAACTCCACACTGTCAGCATGTGTTACAACTTTCCGCTTCCTGCTTAGACATCAAACTGTCTCTCCTTTTATTTACTTTTTTTAAAGGAAACAAATGAAGTAAGTATTAATGATAAATCAATTAACTCTTTCCTACCCAAATCCTTCTGTACCTACCAAACCTACCCAAATCTTGGGTTCAATATTCTACACTGGGTTAAGTGAGAGAATGTTGTTGGTTAAAGGTCCCAATTTCAGAACATCTGCTAGTGTTTAAAAGAGGCTCCTCAAAGAACAACATCTCTTAGACCAAATACTCATTCCCCGCAAGGATCTGACTATTCCCACATTTCTTACTATTTATTTGAGGAAGGTCAGTGGCATTTCAATGGAGCAGCTCTCATCAGAACAAGAAAGAAAACTAAGAGCTGCAGCAGCTAATTCTCTCATCCCTCCTGTATTAGGTATGTCTGAAGCACTTACTCAGATTACTGCAGAATTTAACTGCTTTGCCAAATGACAAAACTCATCCAATAATATAGGCTGAAAAAGCAACAGGAACTCCAGAATATAATGAAAGCAGAATGAGGCTAACACAAAATTAAACTGTCTCAGGTATTTCAGAGACTACAAACAACAGTGTCATGGTTGTTACTGTGACTCTTTTTTTTCCTCTACACTTTTCCTCTAAGCAACCTTGCACATATTTCATATGGGCAACCACATGTAAACCTGATTAAAATTCAGCCACAGATGAGAGCAGCTAAAGGGAAACTTTTAAATGTAACAGGTCTAGATTTAAGTCTTCCTACATATAATCAGCTTTTCTTTATGGCATTTCTAAGAGGAATCAGCTTTCTTATTAGCTGCCTATGAGTCCTTGCACTCTGCCATTTAATCTAATTTTTAACAAAGGAAGGAATACATTGGAGTTTTTATGTCATTCAATAAACTTTCTTACTGGTAGGCTGCTTACAGGTACTACATATCAACATCAGGTAACATAAATAGACCAATAATGTGCCACACTTAGTCTGTAAGGTTTAAAACCTCAAATATCTTTACCACCAATTCAGGTAAAAGACTGCCAGCATACTTAACATTCTCCCCAACCTTTTTGTCTGGTACTTATTACCATGCTAGGACATGAAACTCCAGAATTTATTCTTGTTCAGTGTAATTGGAACTCCTTCCTGCAAGAGTTTTTTGGCTTTTTCCTGACCTCAACACAGAAAAAAATTTCCCTGCGAATCTTTCTGTATTGCAATTTTACTTTCTTGAACTCTGCCACTTTTTTAACATTTCCCAAAAGACAGAATATGACCCACAATGATTTTCAAAGTTATATAGTCCCTGAACATACAAAGCTCATAATACACCCTAAACAGCTTAACTGAACCAAAGACATACCTACATAGGGTATGTTGTAGGTGGACACACAGCAAGGATTATAAATTTTATTCAAGCAGATTGAAATAAGAAAGTTAAAACTGAGAACAGATTAATTAAAACTGGGGGGTAGGGTGGTAGAAGGGTATTAAAGCACTGAGAGTAGGGTTCTGGAGCTCTTCCCTGAGCCTTATTTCTCTTAGAAAGAATTTCTGCTCAGCAAACCCTGCCCTCTGGTGACTAAATGCCATTAGTGCCATGCATTTATAAATATTCGGGGCTTGCCTCTTTGCACAAACATTGCCATGAAAAATGCAAGCAAATATCCATTCAGTGGCATAATTTGGAATTTATTTATTCCCTCTTTGAGTAATAATTTAAAATACTGTGTTTTTTCCTTCTCTTTCAGAGAAATGATCATGCTACCTATCCTGTGCATTACATAAACATTTCATATCATGTTCACAAATATCCTTCTCATCTCTGGAAACAAGAGCTCTTTCCAGATTTATCACACAGGGCTACAGAATTATTGTCCTGTCTCCTCCTTCTGCCACTGCAAGAGCAGAGGTCTCAGCCAGTCAGGTGTTGTACAGAGGAACATCTCTGGCCCCAGACCTACTGAACTCAGATACAGATTTCCCACACTGGGCCTTGCCCCTTAGAAATCACAATGACACCAGGCAATTCTGGTAAAAAATCTTATGAAGGCCATAAATGATTAGCATAATCAGGGTCCTAAACTTACCAGATTTGTACAATCAGAAATCAAAACTTTCCACAGACATAAGAAAATTGTGAAATCCAGGTATGTACACAATCTTTGGCAAAAGCCTTTCCTCAGACTTTCTACTCAACAGCTATATTTAA
Source organism: Climacteris rufus (assembly GCA_013398175.1). Classification (NCBI taxonomy): domain Eukaryota; kingdom Metazoa; phylum Chordata; class Aves; order Passeriformes; family Climacteridae; genus Climacteris; species Climacteris rufus. Next base: position 111,689 of record VZRZ01002427.1, on the reverse strand, counting down.
AGCCATTTGCTGTATTATTTTCCCAAACAGGTCAGCACACAACTACATTCCCACCTGAGCCATATAAGCAGTGTATAGACCCCCCCCCATTGTGCAAAAACGTGTGTGATTGTAGCATAGATACCTTTACAATTGCTATAAACCAAAATCCAAGCAGTCATCAAAACCAAAATAGAACTTGAGGAGCAGAGATCAGCAGGTCACTGGATTTTTAGAGCAGTTGCCAGAGTTTCTGTATGCAATGGCAAGTCTGCTGAGAGCTGCCAGGTGCACACTGTGTTTCTCTTTCAAAACTGAGGAATTACGTGAATTTTCAGTAGTTTTTTTCTTTTTTTCCCCTCCAGATTGTTAGGCAGCATCAAGGCCTGGCACAAAGCTTGTCATGCTGAGACACACCTGGACAGGCAGGTAAAAGGTAGAGGAGAGGCCCATAAATCACAACTTCTTCCCTGCCCAGTGGCTCTGCACCACAAAATACTGGGGTTATTTTTGCCAGTCCCAGGCTGGGGGCTGCACTGTGGAGGAAGGGTTGGGTGCCAAACTGAAGAGAAGTCTGGAACAGAGGCTCCAGCTGACCCACAGAGCACTTATCTGGGACTGGACAATAGCTGAAAGGCTGGAAACAGCTGGGGAAACTGGTTAACTGAGAGAATTTCAATTGCTCTCATTACAGCAGGACCCATTTGCCCCATGGTATTAAACACTACACTACTACCAAGATGGCTTGAAAAGGTATTAAGCTGACACCACAGTCAGAAAACATCCTGCCCTCCCCATCCTCTGCCAGGAACACAAATGTCTGTGGGGCCACATGATGACACACATCAGTAAAGACAGAAATAGCCCCAGCAAAGGGATGGAGGACAAGTTTTACCCTGCCCTAGAACTCACCCTTGGCTCCCAGCACTGGAGCTGCCAGTTATTTCATTTCAGTTCTCTATCATTGCTTTGAGGGACCCAAAATTGCTACTGCTCAGCAATGGAAGATGCCTGCTCATTCTTCAGGCCCATCCTGAAAGTCAGCAAGGCTGCACCTGCCCTCAGAGGATTCACTGGGAAAGCAGGACACCTGCAGAGAGCCAACTTGGCAAGAGCAGTGTGAGTCCTGCTGCTGCTGCTGCAGGAATGTGCCCTTCTGCACAGCCTGAGGCAAGGAGAGTGTCACATGCAAGAGCAAGGCCAGAAAACCGCCTGAACCTGCACCAGGTGAGGCTTAGACTGGATACTAGGGAAAATTTCTTCACTGAAAGGGTGTTCAGGCATTAGAAAGGGCTGTTCAGGGAAGTGGTGGAGTCAGAATCTCTGGAAGGGTTAAAAAACATGTGGCTTTTGCAACTGGGGACACAGTTTTGTGGTGACCACAGTTAATTATTAGATTCCATGATCCTGGATGTCTTTTCAAACCTTACGGATTCTTTGATTCTATGGTTCTTGCTAATGCACGAGGCAAAGGCAAAGCAGGCATGAAAAAACAAATAAAGCAGTAAGAACAACAGAGCTCAAAGCACAATCAAGAGAACAATTATCAACCTACGAGGAGAGACATTTTATGCCTTGCTACTTTCTCTCAGTCACAGCACTACTGCTAATTAGAACAGATACAATTTTCAGGCAGAGCGGGATTTTCAAGTTAATGGTGCCCTTAAAAACCTTCTCTGGCTTTCATTTTTATTCATGGCACAGGATTTTGCCATCACTTACCTTGGCTCAGCAAAGGTCTTACACGTGCATGGTTTTAAGTACATGCTTAAAGCAGTGTGTAGTGAGAACATGGCTCTGCTGCTGAGGCAAGGGCCCCACGAGGACTGCCTGGAGCTCCTGTCCCAAGCCAGGGAGGCAGCACATGCAAGCTGACCTCAGCAGCTGGAACAGGGCACACAAATGTCAGCTCTGGCTCTGGGGTCAGGCCACAACTGATTCATGCTTGAGGGATCTGTGGGGACAGACTCAAGTCAATGTGACACTACAGAGGTTCAGATCTGCTGTGGAGCTGAAGAGGTGTCACGAGCCAATAGGTGCCAAAGAATTAGCAAATGTGGAGCACAAACTAGCGTTTGGAACAGTGGGAGAAGCCAGAGCACCCCACCATCTGTTTGGCCATTACTACAAGCTTGGGCAAAAGAGTTCAACACAGACAGATTCCACAGCAGGAAGACAAGCCATCTTACTATCCAAGGACATGGTCTGTGCCACTCTCAGGTGCCTTGAGGCCAATGAAACATCACGAGGTAACTAAAAAAAACAAGGATGTTCCAAAATCTTTTATGTGTGGCAGGTCTCCTAACAACTAGGGCTGCAATTGTGCAGTGAAAGGGCCAGTGGCTTAGGCCCTGGATTTGCAGTCCCACACAGTGTGGCTCCATCAGCTCATGTAATCCACACAGCAGTGCCAATGCAAAGGAGGGTTTCTGCTGTTGGAGTGATTGTCAAATTGCTGATTTACTGAAGACATGCTGAATGGCTTTGAGACAGAGAACATTTCTTTATTGCTGACAATGCTGAGCCTGTTCTTAGTACTAAAGTGCTGGAAAAGGAGGGAGAGAAGAGGCAATTTACTTGTAATTGTCTTGTCTCCAGTTCTGTCACTTGCTTTATATTCTTGTTTTTGTCTCCTCATCTGCTCCTGCCATAAATTTCTGGCTGTGCTTGTAAAGCCTTTTACCTGTACATCAGTGCCCAAGGGATGCAAGCCATGCACTGGGCTTACCTTCTGTCACAGGGCCTCTGGAGGGCACAGCCACAGGGTTGGAGGGAACACTGTGATCTTCATTTCACTGACACATCCTGTTCATGCTATTTTAATTGTGGTTTAGTGGCTTACAGCCAAGGCAAGGAGTGAATATCAGGGCAGAAGGCAGACAGCTTTATACTTTCACTCCACTCTCTGATACCAGACATGGCTTCAAACCACCCTATAACTTGAAAAGTGCATTACAATGCACAAGCATGCCAGCCTGGTGGCAAAGCCACTCAGGTGCAAAGCAATGACACACATCTCTTCTTTTCTCCTTTTTGTGTGCATTGTCCCTTACTCTCTCTCTCAGTTTGTCTTCCCTTTCTTTTATCTTTGCCTCTTTACCTGGAAATTTGGAGAACTTCCATAGCAGCTTGAAACTCATGAGTTTTATGCAATTCTCACCTGGATGCTGAAAATCAAAGTGAAGTCTGAGTCACACTGCTTAGGAGAGACTGGTGCCTTCTCTCCCCACGCCAGCACAAACTCACAGCATGAGGGCAAATGTGTGGCAAGGCTGGGCTGCCACACACCTTCTTGGGAAGCAGCACATTCACTTCACAGTAATCTCATCTGCCCTCCCCATCTCTCCTCCCCAAACATACTGCTAATGCAACCCAGAGACCTCCAGAATATCCAGATCTTCACTGGTCACCCTCACTTGGGGAAATCGAATGGGTTTTTCACCTCACTCGTAAATAATAATACATTTATCTCTTGGAGTAGTTTGGCAGATCTATTGCATTGCATCCAGCGTTTGCTCTGATTAGAAGGTGAGCCTTTTTCCCAGTTTCTCTGTTTTCTAGGCAGTGATTTAGACTGCAGAGGGGAGTCCTGTTCCTTGATATACTGAGTTAGGACATGAGGGAAACTATTGCATTGTGTCCCTCCAAAAAAAAGGATTACCATACTGATTCTCAGAAAGAAAGGGTAGAGGGGCTGGCCAGGTCCTGTGTGGAAACACAGGACTGATGGCTTCACTGCAGGGGTAGGGCAGGAAGTGAAGATGCACATCAGGGCTCTGGTGTGCAGGAACAACAATGTTTCTTTTACTTTATTCTCCTCTTATGAAAGACCTCTTTCTTTCTTTCCTTTCCCTTCCCAACAGCAGAGAGTTAAACTTTGAAGCTCATTGCCCCAGGATTCTGTGTATGCCAGAAATTTGTATGTGTTTGTATGAAAAATCTAGTGACACAGCCTTGGGCACAGAAACATCCTCAACCACAGGCTGCAGGGAGGACACATGGGGAGATATCCAGTCTGTTTATACTTGTCTAATATTCTTTCTCCAGGCAACCTCTATTGACAATTGTCAAGGAGAAGAAAAAATAAACTATTTTGACCTTTGGGGTGATCCAGTAGGCACTCTGCTATGTTTTAGTACTGGAATTTACTTGATAACTTCAGCTTCCTTTTAAAACCCCAACACCTGAAAATATAGAAGCAAATCATAAAAGGCCTTAAGGGATTTAGAATTGTTTAATCTCCTGATTAACTTAATCAAATTTTAAATTGTGGAGGCTTGAGTTTACCGATGCTGGGAATTGGCAGTACTGATGCTGCACACCTTTCATGTCAATGTTTGTCTGCTCTATTTCTCCGTGACATGGCACTGCTCAACTCATAAAGATTTTTTCTCCTGCTGTTCTGCGCCAGGATGAACTTGGAAGGCAGCAGGAATATATGAGTTAGGCTTTGCATTGCTCTGGATGCTCCTCTCAGCTCCTGTGTTTGTAATATGTATAACAGAACAGCACATGCATGTCCTGCCAGGTGACACACCAGACACACAGGCAGCACAGCTGGTCCTGTGAGGCAACAGGGATCATGACGTGAACCCTTTAAGTGCCTCCATATCCTGTACACCTTCCCAGAAGCAACACAGGAGCAGAAAAATGTGATGTTCCCTCCCAGGAGGGAAAGCAAGCTGTCCAGGACTGTTCCAGATGGCAAAACAGACATGCACAGCTGAAGCTGAAAAACAAGCCCTGCTGACTTGCTACCACCAATCGATCAATGTTGAGTCCAGTGTTTCTTTGGGGATTTCCACTGACTTTGCTTCTGAAAAGTGAGGAGTTCACTCCTCTCTACATTGATCTGGAAACTGGCAGTTGAGAGGAATGGCAGAGTAATGCCAAATCACAGAGCACGTGTTATCCCACTAATGGTGTCCCAACAGAGCGGCTATAACCCAGGCTGCACTGAAACTAAGACCCCTTGTGGCCCTCACAGGATGGCACTTCAAAATGCCCACAGAGAGAGATTAATGCACACATGGTCAGCTGGTTTGTTTTGAGCTGAGATCCACAGCTTAGATCACAGGGTCATTCTCAAGCCCTGCGGCTGACCATGAACAATTTATATTCCATGGCCCATATCCCATCCCAAATCAGCATATGTAGCTCTCCAGAGGCAAGCAGCAGGGTTTGTTCTGTGAACTGAGGGGCTCATTGAGATTCTAGCTATGAAACAGGTTACTTCAGGGATGCCCACACTTTGAATAATTTAAAGTCAAACTGGACAAACACAGGAATGTATTATGCAGAAAATCCCATTTTGGAAGGATAGGAGATAACCTTCTTGGTCTCATCTCTCTCCTCATCACTTCAGCTGTGTTAAGAACTTCAGCTGGAAAACATTTTTCCCAGTGGTGTAACATTAGGGCTATCCTGCAAAGCACCTGTCTAAAAATCAGACCTAAGCACACCAGAAAAACCAGCATTAGCTGCAGTGCTGATGACTTGGAAATATATCTGGTGAATCATGAGATCTCTGCAGATCAGCTGCTCCAGCAGCTTCAATTTCAAAATACCCAAAATTATCTGGGTTAGTTTACCATCTACCCTCTTACCCCCTCAACAGGAAGGAGGAATTAATCCCTCTCTCTGCATCAGTAGTGGCTTCTGTCAAAATGTTTTTCTGCACATATTTCCAGACTATTCTCTTGGTCCTTTTGTGATCATTATTGGTTTTTTTTTTATTTTATTTTTGCTTTTTCTCTCAATAGGCAGTTGTGTTTCATCATACACCTATAGTACATTTTGTGCAAGAGAACTGGCTGTTCTCCTCCTCACTCATTCTTCTCTTCCATTTTCTTTCTTTTATCCTTGAATTTCATTTGGTTCTGCACACAGAAGCCACAGATCCATCACTTATATGGCCAAGGTGCAAGATTTGAGGCCAGGTCCACAGAGATACCTAAATGCCAAAGCCCAGCAGAGCTTAGTTCTTTCTCATAACCAGACTCTAATGTTCAAGCTAAATATTCTTATTATTTGTAATATGTTTTGTCATTAAAGAGTACTACATTCTAAATCTTCATTTTCTGTTAAAAATACAACAGATAAACACTCCTAGCAGTGAGCTTGTTCACTCAAAATTCAGCAATATCATTCCACAGAATTTCCATTCTGATCAGTACCGTAGACAATAAACAGGAAATTTGCTGACTCCTAAGTGGTAAGAATTAATTTGAATTTCATGACAAGAGATATGGATCGGGGAGAAATAAATTAAGAAACAGAGTATATCTTCATACCCAGTGATAGGAGACTGCAGCCCACACTTGCTTTGTTTTAGCAGGTTCAGGTCCCTGGAGCAGTTAAGTCCCAGCAGCAAGTTCAGCAAGGTCGGCCATGCAAACACAAACTTCCTGTCTCTGGCAGACACAAGGAGCCCACAGTGAGATTTGTGCTGCCAGGACTAAATTCCTAATGGCACCCAGGCAAAATAACCTTTTATCAGACATGGCTACACCTACAGGAGTTGCAGCTCTACCTCCACAGTTGCTGTAATTCCTTTCCAAACATTTGCAGAAGAAAAAGGAGGGATTTTTTTTTCTGACATTAAATGTCATATGTAGAAAAGAAGCTAAAAAAAAGGTGACATTAGCACAGACCTACATTTATAAAACATTAGTTTCTTTCCCTACCAAACATATTGAATGATAGGTTTTCAGCCTCCCAGCAGAGATCAATGCTTGAAATCTGAAGCCAGACAAATTCAGGCAAATCCAGGTGAAAAATGAGGCACATAGTTGAGAGCAAAGTCCTTAATGGCTGCATGACCTAAACACCTTGATGGATTCTCTGTCACTGGGGCATGGTCAGATCATGATTACACTTAAAAAGTTCCTCAGCTCGAGGCTGGCATAACTCCTGGAAACTCATGACCTGTAGAAGTAAGGCGTGAGTCAGACAACTTCAGAACCATTCAACCTCATGTAAAACTTTGCAGTTTTGAAGATGCGTATCAGTCACAATCAGCACCAATATTCCCTGCGTTGATGGACTGTGTCTGGATGGGATGAGGCACAGCTCTGGCTTCATCAGCATCTGCCACACAGCCCTGGAAGCAGCAGCTCCCCTTATTCCACAGGCAAAGGAAGTGCCACATTTCCTGAGCAAACACCTTCCTCTTCCTATTCAATAAAGCTAAAAGTGATAGATGGATGGATGGATGGAAGTGTTCCATGGACCACATCTGATCTGTGAGCTACCAGAACAACCACAAGAGATTAGATTATTGCAATTAATTTTACCTTCTAGTAGCCAAACACATCAGTATTAAGTGCATCATTTTTTAACTTATTGCAGTCCAGTTTAGGCTGACATGATGAAACGCCAGGAACGTAACCTTATGAGTTCTGGGTGCAGGAGAGGTCTGGCAGATATAATCAGCACATGGGTACATCTGTTCTGGGAAGGGCTAGAAAGAGTAAGATCTGGTTGTCTGCAGAGGAGATGAGAGACTCCTGCCAGTCTCAGGGAAGAAGAGAAATATACATTCATATCATTATTATTAGTGGAATGTTAAAACAATAGTTCATCAATAGTTAGAAAACACGGAACAAGATGACTAGGATAGGAACAGGTATACTGAAGCTTTATGCAATATAAATTCAAGTGAAAATCATAAGTTTAGTCTGAGATTTGAGGCAGCACAGAAGATTGCTCTCAACCACACTGACCAGTCCACCACTGCATTGTCACAATGCCACTCACAGGTCAAGATTCCAGTGGGCGAAGCACAAACAGGCTAAAGGATGGATGGCTCCTTGGGGCTCAGGATCTCTAAAGGATAGATTGCTCCTTGGGGCTCAGGGGCAAACAGACAAGCTGCAGCAAGCCATAAAACCATCACATGGCTGCTGATGTACAATAACCTTCTTTGAAGGTTCTTCTATTGAACCCTCAGCCCATGGAAATGAGAGATAATTTGGATTAGTTTAGCATTTACAGGGCACTTACTGCCTGAGAGCTGCCACCTAACAGCTCATGTGCTTAAACTGTTGTTTCTGTTTCACCAGGAAGGTGTAAGCTCATTGGATACATCACATGTGCAAGCTGCCCTTGCTTGCCATAAATACGCCAGCACTGTTCCAGCAACACAGCAAACTCCTGTTCCTTCCAACACAGGAGTTCAATGTGACTGGAGAATACTGAATATTGCCTGGTGCTCTCAGAACTACAAGTTCTTTCCTGGTTTATTATCCAAAACTGAAGCCACAGTTTTGATCCAGCAGAATACTGTGACCAGAACTGAAAATAATTACAGAAAACAGTGTACAGATTTATGCTTTTTCTCCAAGAAGTTCATAACTACCCCTTTTAGTTTAGGACATAGCACCAAATACTGCTCTGTTTAATCTTAAACCCATAATTTATTGTTCCTGAATGCAAACTACTAAATATTTACAGGCCACAAACTGAAATTGAACTTTCTTTACAGAAAAAAATCTTAACAGTCTCAGGAATCTCACACTTACTAACCTTACTTCCAAAGAGACCACACTTTAAGCTTGTTTTCCTCTTTGTGGCCAATTCTATGCAAATCTTCTTACCAAAATATATTTATGTCCTCTGAGCACATACATGAATAATTTCTTTTGCATTCATTCATAAACCTTTTACTTTTCCTCCTCAAATGAAGTCCTTTGAGCCACCCAAGACAAGGAAGATTTCTATTTTCCAGGTACCTGCATTTTCTCCAGTCTCAGAGAATTTGAAGCAGATATTTTGTAATATAAAGCAATAAAATAAAAAATCCTGTGCAGCTGCATTTCTTTCTTAGCATGAGGACTCCTATTTTCCGTTAAGCAATGATGAACATTTCTTCCTATTGACTCCTCTGGGAACTCTTCTAAAACCCCAAGGATACTCCATCTTATTAAAAGTAGGAAAATCCTCCAAGTATGTTACATCAGCTGTGAAGTTCTGCCTAAACTGTGGATACAATATCACACAGAGAAGAAACATGAATGGGAGACAAGATTTCAATTATTCCTTCCCAGGAATAAAAACACTGCAGCTACAAAATGATAAACATCTTTTGAATAGCTTAAGTAGAGGAGAACTGGGTGAAGTAACAACTAGAATAATACAAAATTCTAGAATAATATGCATAAGAACAAGACAGAACATGAAAAAAATAGTTGTACTTCATGTTTTTGTAGATACTTTTGGTTTAGTTGTTTTTGTTCCACTGCTGGACCTCCTGAAATTTCATCCTTATATACCCCAGGCCAAAGATTCTGGAAATATGCTTGGAGGGGATACTGTCATTCTTTTCCATGTGAGTTTATCCACTTTGCATGGATCAGCTTAAATTACTACGTAGGTCAGAGAATTCTCAACCATGGGGTCTAACACAATCTTGGGAAGTTGGATACCTGAGTTTAAAATTTTGCTCCTATGACTGTTCAATCATCTGAACCAAATGGTATGACTTTCATAAGGCAGACCCACAAACCTGTTGCCCTGACTTTTGCAGTTCTGGATGTTATCATTATTTTGTAACTAGTTTCTCAGACATTCTCTGTAAACATAGTCATGTTATTGTAATGGTATCTTTTTATTTACATTCCTTTCTCCTGGGCACAGAAGTTTGATGGACATTTCCTTTGACCAGTGTGATTGAGGGGAGGCCCTTTGTCTCCTCCAATACACAGTGAATTATAAGGCACATATATAATAAAGATTGGCCGGGGAAGCCCAGAGAACTTGTTCCTTCACTCTCCAGAGGTTTCTGTCTCCTTCTTTCGTGTCGTTAACTGAGACACAAACCCTATGTATTTGTGATTAACAAACTTTCTGAAAGATGATTTTACCCATCTGGACAGATTGCTACAACTCCCTTCTTCTATTTTCATTTAATCTAAATTAAATTGTCATTGCAAAACATGTCCCTAAAGTCAGGACAGCCTTGCCAGTTTAATGTGAACTGAAATTATAAAGTTTTTTAAAAGAACAGTGTATTTGGAAAACAGATCAGCTAAGTTTGAAAAATTATGCTAGCACAAACCAAATCCTCTCTATGGCAGGAACTGTATGAATACCAACAGAAAGGTAAGTTCTACCAAAATAATACATTGTTAATGCATGTTACAGAAGATATTCAGATGCATACAAAAGGTGAAGAGACAGTGGAAAGGTGTCAGAACTGTGGATCTAATTTCCTAATGAGTCAGGTAGAAGTTACTGAAATATGCCCTTTGCTATCAGGAAAGAATTTAGCATTCCCAAATCATTGCATATTTCCAGTGTTCTGACAGCTATGACACTACAGAGAAAAGGAAGCTATTTCCCCACAATAACTGATTCTTAGAGATGACGAGAACAAAACTGTTCTCAGTTAGTCCATTAACAGTCTATGGTCTCTCTCCTACATTTACCCTGCTGATGAACCACTGGGGATCCATTTCCTGCCATGTAATGCCACCTCTTGTTTTCCTGCTCACTTTTGTAATATGGGGCTGCTTCTGTAGACTCAGTGGCCTGAGGACATAAAAGAGACATAGTTTTTAGGAGGAAGTCAGCTGATGTAAGAGGAATCTGAAGGGCTCATGCACTTGAAAGTCTGTCTACCCACAAGACTGGTTGCCCTAACAAAAGATACTACTCCTCCCAACAAATCTTGCTTTAACACTAAGTACAGGAAAATATTGGGGCCTCTATAAAACTGATACTGTCTAATGTAACCCTAATTTAGGCTTGTCCTCAAGCACACAGGGATTTCTAATGCAAAGACCTCATGAGGGAATTAGTGAAGCCCATGGTGACATGCATGACTGGAAAGCAGCAGCATGCAGTAAATGAAGTACTGAGATGGAAAAATGGAGAAAGGACAACTTCCTGACTAAGCAAGACATGCTGAAGACACAGATGATTTCCCTGTCTCTCAGACAGCCAGATTCTGTGATGCTGGGCAAAACATTTAAACTGAATTTTGCTAAGTGAGCACTACTATGTAGTGCAGAAATGTTCACCTCTGGGACTTCTGATACTATTTGAGAAATGTTGAGGGTCAGCACTGCCACTGAGGTCACTGATCTGTGTTTTAGACTCATAAAAATAGTCTTTACATCTCAGTGTTCAAGAGACATTAAGAATTGTTCCTCAGCCGGGGGGAACAAACTCCTCCTCATGCTCAGCAGCTGTCCCATGAAAACAAATTCATTAGGTTTTGAGATGCATTCAAATATTGTGGCAGCAAATGCTAGAAAAGAGCCCAACAGAAAATTAAACAGCATCTGAAAAGAGTGCAGACTAAGGCCTAGGGCCGTACTTTAAACAATGGGCAGAAAATGAAACGTTGAAGAGCTTTTCATTAAATGATTATGAGCTTAGGAAGACAGGTCCTGTGCAAAAAACCCAAATACAACCACAGTGACACGCAGTCATTTAATTAAAGACACACAAGGCATACAAGGAAACTAGAGTAATGAATACAAGAAAAAGATGAATGAAGGGATTCACTGGTAACTGTAAGTCCAGCACTGTGGATAATTTTTGAGTACCTGACATGGTGATGATTTCTCTGATGTATATTGTAATAGCACTCAGAGGTATCTGAAGCAGCCCTGAAAAACCTCTATCAGCAACTGAAGGTTTACAGCAATGTGAGTAATCAGTAGATAAATTAGTTCTGACTAATATGAATGAGAAGCAGCTCAAAGCTGGCACTACATCAGCACAACAAAGTGTTTGTGGTACCCTCAGCTCTTCCACAAGAGCACTGCACTGAGCCCTGCACACGTAGCTTTGGCACAGGGGACCCTCATCCCTTGGGCAGACATGGCCATGGGGAGGCACTGATTTAGATCCACTGTGTGTCTGGGGGCATGTGAAATTCCAGCTCAAACAACCATAAAAATCCCAAGTCTTCAACACATATTAGCACTTTCAAGCAGTATAAGCTCTACTGCTTGATCTTTGCCATCTTGGGAAGCAGAAAAAAAAAAAAGGAAAGAGTTTTAGTGCTTCACAGTTTGGACATTTCGTTGGGTGAATAATTTCTATCACAATGCCTTTTAGCCCAGGGCTTAGAAAAACCATCAAGAACAGAAAGCTCAAGTAAGATTATAGGATATTATAAGAACACTTCATATTAACAGCAGTGTAGAAACAATATCAGATGGCTTTTATTGCATAACCAAAATCTTCTGGAAAATCTGCCCAGTGTAACACAGGGATTTAAATGTTCCTGAAAAATTAAATGCCATACAGGAAGAGAAGCCAGCTCTCTAACTCCCAGTCACATGCCACAGCCATGGTGTTGGCTGACCTACTGCTCACGTGCAGCTTGCCTTCCCTCTGCTGCTGGGATGAGATACCTGGAGCTTACTTTGGCAATTTCCACCACATCAAGATCCCTGCTGTCCTGTGCCCCCAATCCACTTCTCTGCACTTGTGCAAAGCTGTCATCTGCATCCTGTGCTTCTAACCACACTGATTTAGCGCCACCATCGCTGCTGTCCCTCAGCACCCGTTTCAGCAAGCACCACTTCTGCTGTTGCCCTCCTGCACTGTGTTGGAATAATCGTTAAGAAATTTGCTGCCTCAGAGCAGCCTTGCTACATTAACATCTTCACACGTATGCCTCTCATCACTTGATTTGACGAAGTGGCTGCATTAAACAAGTCTGTGCCATGGGTCAAGTTCTCACAAGTGCTCGGGGCCAGACAGGGTAAAGGACACGGCTGCTCACAAGCCATTCCTGCACTGCCAGTATTTTGAGCCCACAGTGAGTTTGAAAAATCAGCACTAGGGATGCTGAGGGGAAGAAGCTAACAGGAATTGCCTGGCATTGCCTGTGGTACCCCTTCTTGGGTAAATTTTACACTCACCACCTGCTGAGGAGCAGAGCCCTGCATTATCGGCACTCTTCCCACCACCACTCAGTCACATTCACTTTCCCTCAGTTTCCTTTCCAGCTGTCCTGTGTTTTCTGTGTTCAGAAAGGTCCAGAGAGAGGAGACCCCTCCTGAACCTGCAGCAACAGCCAGGAGCTCAACCTGGGAGATGGGGTTTGGAACAAGGCTGAGAACCAAACCCAGACTTCTCACTAGACAAATGCCATGTAGCAATGGGCAGTTTTGCTCCTCCAGGTGGGGCTTCTGAAACAATTTCTGTTTTATTACTGAAACCTTCCAATGCACGTTAAACCCACTCTGAATCCATGCAGTGCAACGAGCCACTGAAGGGCTCCAGGTGTGTTCCTGGATGACGTGAACTCCTGCTCTGCCTGTTTCTGAGTCACAGACACTTTAGGAAATTGGGTGCTCACAGCTGGGCAATTCTTTCACGGGAACAAGACTGCTCCTGTGGCCTGGGGGTGATTTGTATTAAAAAAGGAAAATACCTTTTTAAGGTATTTTCAGGAAAATACCTGAACAACCTAAAAAAGGTTGTTCAAACTCAGCTGGTGTTCTTGATCATTTGAACATATACAACACAAATTGAGGTATTAAATTATCTTCAGATAATCTGCATCTCACATAGTCTGGAGCTAATGTTCATACACTGTAGTGGTCCTATAACAGAAAACAAACGGGTATTCTTCCAAGAGTTTCTCATCTATAGGCTTTCCTTTGCAAACTCTCTTTGTTATGGAGATAGGCAAAAGTACTCTCTGTAAAGGACTCTGGGACTCTGTATAGAAACACTAAAGCAAAGCAAAAAAAGACCACACAATTCTACAACAATAAGAGAAAAAGAACTGCTCGTAATTATATCTTCCCACACAGAACATTTGCAGCATAAATGTCTACGGATGCCACTGCCCTCCTAGTGACAGACCTCTTGACATCTTGTCTCTTGAAAAGGAAAAGTGTCTGGCCTACAGGGAGGTAGCCAGAAATGCTTAGAGAAATGTCACATACATCTGACACAACTTGTCTGAAATGCAGCAATCAAGGGACTCTCAAATAAACCTGACAGAACTACCTTAAAAATATGTAAAAAGAATGGATTCAGCCCTGAATTACCCATTTTACTATGATTATATTTTTTTTTTCTAAACACTGAGTGTAATAATCATAACCTCTTCAGGAGATTCTATGGAAAGATGTTTAGCCTGTATAATCAAAACAGAAGTTCCTGTTACCTAGCTGGAGGCAGAGATCTCTCTTCTGGTTCATGCAAAATTTCAATAGATGTAGTAGCAAAAGTGGACCCTATGTTTTCTCTGCTTTTAAGAGCAGGTATATAATCCCACACAAGTGGGTTTCTGAGATCTAGGCTAGGTAAAACTTTTATCTTTGCCCAGTCTTTCTGGAAGACTATCTCAATACTTCAATGCTCAAGATCTTAAAAATCTTATTATTTCCTGCCTAAAACAATTTATGACCAGATTAGAGCCATCAATTCTTATTCCAACAATATCCTTCATCTTAAAAAACTTTACTGTCTCCAGAGAAGGGCCCATTGACCTGAAAAAATGAGAAGCAGTGATTATTGAAGCTGACCAAGAAAAATGCTGGAAATGCCTGGATTTGGCAATGAAATTTTCTGCTAGATAGATATCCTGAGGATGGACAGATTCTCCATTTCAACCATTATCAGCAAAAGGGAGAGACCAAGCCATGGAAAATTCTAATCTCCTGATTTGATAAGAGATAAAACCTACTAAGTATAAAAAGCCTCTTTGACTTTTGCTAAGCACACAAATTTACATTTGGCAACTCTGAAAATTATGTCACTGTGATGTAAAGAACAGCTGTATCTTGCTAGAGAGGAAGAAAAGAGAAGCAAGCGCTAACTATGACATGTATTCTAGGTTTTCATCAGAAAGTTCAGCAATATCAATAGACAAACTCTCAAATAACCCATTTGATTAAAAGCAGCCACCAGATTTCTTCATCCAAGCTTAAAAATTTGCAATATCTAGACTTATGTTAAGAGGTTCCACTTCCAAATATCTGGTTGCCCAATTACTCCTTATTATGCCTCTGCTTGGCATTTATGAAAACAAATGGAATAGAAAAATAAAATAGTAACATTTTCTAGCTTATTTGGAAGGTCACAGCCAGCCTGTATGAGAGGGGGGAGAGGGAGAGAGGAAAGGCAGTCCCTAATGCCCAACATGTACTTTGCAACCAGTCAATAAATCATCCTTCTGTTTGTAGGAATGCCTTGAGCAGAACAGAACAGTCCTGAAATGGTTCATTACTTACAAACATTTGATGAAAGTGGATTCAGTTTTTGGTTTATGATCCAACATGCTGGAGGAAGATGAGTTTTCTAGATGAGATACAGGCAGTACACACAAAACCAAACTACTTTCTGCTTCTCAGTGCTGTCCAAGGTGCTGGGCTAAAGAAAAACAGAGGAGTGGGCTGCTGCCAAATTCAACTCCACAGTTATCATTTATCCCTGCTAGAGACATTGATCCTTGTACAATTCATCTTCACAGCACTGTGGCAAACAAGAGAAACCTCTGTCACACACATGCACTATCATTTATTCTTTTTAAGTTACTTTAAGCATAAGGTCTTGCAGTTTATTAGTCTTTCCGTCAATTATTACTTATCTCAGCAATCTGCCATTCATAAAATGGTCACCAAGCCTTCCACAAAAGCCCCTGAAGCCTGCTGATTGAGTTGTCTCACAGAAGCCTTGCTAATAGTATACATTTGGAGTGCTTTTTATCATTTTATGAAGTTAGGAAATTCTCATCTATTAAACTCCAGTGGACCACAGAGAAATTTTATGGCTTGTCACCAGTCGAGAACAGGTAAAAGGAATGCAGAACGGTGCTTTCAAATTAAATTACAGTTTTTCAGGTTGGACTGGCACAATCTGTCTTTAGCAAAAGAGGAGCCTTTTGTGGAACTTTTAGAGCAAATTCAATCCTCTGATTCACACTGCTGCTCCCTACATTTTACACTAAACTGCACATTTAAAAAGCTGACTGTGGCATTCTCACGTATCCTTCCAGCCCAATAGCCATGTGCTATCTGCCAAAAGCCCATTTCCAGAAGAGCTCCAGCTTAGCACAGGCAGGGGGAGACAGTGAAGGAACACACTTATAATTTGAGGGATTTCACATGCAGATTTACAGAGTGTGATTAAACTGGCTTTAACCTTGCTCTAAACCTTCACCTCTGACCAGTGCACTTCTTTGTAGCTCATCCAAAAAGGAGAGAGCCATGACAGAGTTCTGCAGTGGTTATAAGCATCCTTATATCTGTGAAAGGATGTATTCCCTCATGACACAATATGAGAAAAGACAGTGGATTTTCTCTGCTTTCCCAGTCCTCTAGTAAGAAGCTTACCCAATGCCTGGAGAAGAACAACTCACTGAGGAGCATATACCTTGCTATTGACTGAATTGTAAAAATCAAACAGAACAAAGCAACAGTAACAACAAAAGTAACTCCTTTGGTCACGTTTACACATGCTCTGAATTTGCCTTCTGCAAATGTGTTAAATTACCTTCCCCAAGCATTCATGGAAAGAGAATTTCCATCCCCCCTGAATTTAAATGCTCACAGACAGTGAAGGTGTCCCTGCCCTTGCAAAAGATGATCTTTCAGGTCCCTTTCAACCCAATCCACTCCGTGATTATACAATTCCCCTAGAGACCTCGTCAAACACATGTATCAAACATGCTTCTATACCACCCTGTAATACCAACACAGCCAATCTAGGCTGAAAGTACACCAAAAAAAGAGGATGTATTCTGGTGTAAACTGAAATGTAAAGGGACAGAGTTTTTGCAAGTGACAAAATATACCTTGAATTTGTTACTCATAATTCAAACACTTCATAAGGATAATAGTATCGTTTGCCTAAAGCTGCAGGTGTAACACTACATAGCTGGTCACAAGTTAAGTATTTATAGAATATCTTCTTAAAGACATTACAGAGGAGGAGAGGATAAGAGCTATAAAGCTTTTCTGTCAGGTATTTTATAAAGATATTGAATACTTTGTGAATTCTAAAGAGAACAAAACACTGATGGAAGTTATCAAAGAACCAAAATATGGGAGAAATGGCTTCCAACCTCTTCCCTCTGGGGGCATCAGAACACTTCATGAGAGGCAGGATAAGGGTGGAAAAGACATTTCAGGAAAAAACATGAGATAAAAAAGCCTATTCTTCCAGACTACAAAAAGCCTGCCTTCCTGTCAAGAACTAGCTCCTGGATTAGGCTACGCAGGAGGTAAGGGGAAATATGGAATATTCTGTCTCAGCCACAAGAAACATTTTGCTCCATAACAAAAAATATTTTAGAAGCAAAATTCCTCTTTTTTCAGTATCAGAGCTGGCATTCAGTTCTGTGCCTCAAGGCTTTCCTCTTTCTTCTTTACCTTCATTGTACCTTGTCTGTTTTTCATCCTCTTTTTCTTTCTCTGGCTTCCAGAGTCTGCCTCATTCTTTCCCCCAGGGGCAAATTAAACTGAGGACACTGATTGAAAATTCACACCCAGCCTCTTAATGAGTGCATTGTGGCTGTATCTCCTTTTGGGCAAAGAGGTGGTCTCAGAAAGGTTTTAGCACACTAAAGCTGCCAGAACAATCCAGGCATCACACACACACAAGGCAGAGAGTCTTTGAAAAAAGGAAAACCACAAACCTTACAGTCAGCAACCACAAATGACTCCATTCTGCCCATCTTCTTTTCCATATTTGCTTCCTTTTTTTTTCCTCAGTGACCTTTCCCACCTCCCAAGTACATGACTTTTAGCCCAGACAACCCTTCCATCTAGCAAAAGCCTGACATCCATGTTTGTACTCCCCCAGGACCAACCTTGTCACTCTACCACATTAGCTCACATTTCCATTTCTGACAACTTTTGGCATGTTTTCCCTCAACCAACCACCACTTCCTTTCATATGACATGTAGCATTTTAGCAGCCAAAACACAACAGTCTGATAACTGCTCATCCAGTATCATGTATCTTCTTATTATCTGCTACATTATCCTTATCTAATTGCATGCACTTTGGCTCAATCTGACATTTTCAAAACTACAGATGCTTATTAGCTTTTCTTAGCTAAAAGAAAAAATGTGCATTATAGTGATTATCAGTTCCTGGCACTGCCTGTGAAACATTGTAATGAGAAAGACCTTTAGCCCACCATAAACAAGCACAATCAGGCCTGTTTTGTTTATTAGCAATGCTCCAACAAATGTTGCCACTGTCAGAATTAATGACTGCACTACTAATTATTAATAATCTCATGTTTCTATCTATGGGTTCTTTTTAGCACAAAGCTTTAGGCCAAAAGCAGAAATTATTTCATTCTGCACCACCACAGTGAAGGCACAAATGAAGCCACAGCCTTGAATCCTTGTTGGTATCCAACAGATGCAGGTCCTGCCTCACAGGGACAAATAACTGGCTGAAGGTCATGCAGCAGGTCAGTGGCAGACCCAGGAACTGCAGAACACCCCTAATGTTATTCCAGTGCTCTACCACAGATCCATGTCCCCTCAAACAGAAGGCATAAGTGTCCCCAGAAATCAGTGAGAATTACCCACTCCTTGAAGAAGCCTCTTCCAGTCACACCACTCTCAGAGTATAAACAAGGCAAGTACAATAGATGGGGTTACTGTGATCCTAAACCATGGCTATGTCAGTCTTAATTAATTACTCTTGTTTGCAATGACTCACCGTATGTGTTTTGACAAGTGTTTGTGCTGCAGCTCACAACAGAACAAAGAAGCTGCTTCAACAGCACCCACTTTATCAGAGATACCATTGTGAAGCACTATAATACCTTTAGTGTTTTCTCCATGTGTCTCCTCTTGTATCCGGAATTACAAACACCGGAATAAAAAAACATAAAAAAGAAAAAGAAAATAAGAAGAAAAAATCCCAAGAAAAACAAGTTATTATAGAGCAGGCAGAGGAACTGTATTAATAAAGTGCTTGGATTCAATATGCCTAGCAGTAAGACTAGTAAAAGTGGAAATCTTTGGTTCCCTATAAACCATTTATGTGTCTATGGCAACATGGCTGTTGATTTCTGCAGCTTCCCTATGAACAAAGTAATAGAAGTTCAGTCTTTTAAATATCACTTTTCTTTTCTGGCACCTAAAGGAAAGAGAAAACCAAACCTAAAACCAAATCATATTTAATATAGGTTATACAGAAGCATGAGGAAAGATTTAGCAATAAATGACAAACAAAGATAGGATTCTACAGTCACATGAAACATAATCCCACAAGCAATCTGTGCAAATCTCAGAGCTGTGTATGCAATAAACTTATCTTGGGACAATCAGTCTCTTATGCAAGAGGTCAAACACTATTTAAAGCAGATCCCAACATCCTCTTTGCTCTCTGCTAAAGTCTCCTTGTGTTCCCCTCAAGTACAAGATACCCCAAGCTGCCTGTCCTGAGAGGGGGGCAGGGGACAGGGAATGTCACTGGGAAGTGGCTGGAGAGAAGCCATCTGGGGTTTGCTGGGACATCCATCTTTAGGGGCCAGGGCACAGAGAGATAAGGCTGCCAGAAGCCACCTGTAAGACAGGGAGGAAGAACTGACTCATGACTGCTGAGCAGTGCAAAAGACAATGGAATTCATCTTCTGTGAGGTAGGGCTGAGAGAACGGAGAGAGGAAGAGAGGAGATGTGCTTGCTGCCTCTATTGCCTATAGGGATTCAGAAGTCTTGGAAACAAACAGGACGAGCCAACCACCCCAGAGCCTCCATACCAACCTACCAGCCAGCAGCAGCAGCTGCCTCCAGATTCCTTTTCTGTGACCCTGGCACAAGCATAAATGTCTGTTTTGCTACTGTTAACAGTTCATAATTTCTCTTTTGCCAAAGGCTGGCCTTATAAATAAAAGTCTTTTTTGGTCTTGCTTGGCCAGAGGCATAGCAGGACACTTGAATTTATCTTCACAGACACAAACTCTGCAGGATGGGCTCTGCAAACCACTGCTTATACCCTTGAGAAGAGACAACAGGCAGTAGCAAGCCTCCTGCTGCTGCCCAGATACAGGACTGCTCCCTCTGCATCTTCCAGAACAGGAGGAAAGCAGCAGGCACAGGGATCCTGTGTAAACCTCCTGCGGGTTCTGCTCACCAAGTGTCTTCAGATCTAGGGCTTGGAGACTGCAGTAACATCTGTAATTGCTCAGTCTGCGTGGGTTTCATTTCTCCTCTGACCAAAACATCACAGCTACTTCTCTTATAGAGAGTTCGAGCTTATTGTAATGGAAAATAAGGAACACATGCATACTTTTATCATAAACACTTTAAAATTAATGACTATGGTATAACTGGAGTTGAGGTTACCAGGAATTTCCCACTGCTGCATTTCCATTTCATGTAGCTCTGTACATGCAAGAGAGAAAGCCTGGGGAGAAATTTGCATTTGCTTTTGAGGTCTGCCTAGACTGAAGTCTGCTTGAAATGCTTGAGCAGATGCTATTGACAAATAGAGAAAGGAAATATAAAAAGCCCCAAACCACCTCCTCCCTGAAATATAATAATGAAAACATTAAGATACTCCTATCCTTCCTTTTGGATGCTTTAAATCTCCTTGCTCAAAGCAAACTCCAAAGCCTTGAAGAGCTAGAGGGAAACATCAAATATTTGAAATGTCACATGAAAACTGTCAGAAATGAGTGCTAGATACAGCAAAGACTCAAATGTGCCAGACTTCACAATTATTTTTACACCTGTAAGAATACTCTTGGTGATAACTGGAACAATTTTTCGTCTTAAAGCCCCTGGGGCCCAGAACCAGAAACTGCAATAGCTCACAAGGCTGAGCCACAGCAGACTACCCCTGCTGTAGAGCTGAGATGAACTGTCCAAGTGTCAAGTCTGCCTCCAATTTTCTATTTGCACAGTGAAGATAATAATAATAAATGCAGTTTGAAAAGGAACTGAGAGAACAACTCACAGAAGAATCTATGTGATAGCTGAGCTCTACTAACAAGCACCTTGTTTAGAGGAAAATAATTGACACTACACAAGTGATAAACAATTAAAAAAACATATTCAGTGAAGATTTGCTAAGTTTTCACCACCAGAGAGTCACAATATTGGCCTTTTTCACATTACCTCACACACTTTGGTACCTTTGTGTAAATTTAACTGCTTATAAAGTGAAGGAGTAGCAGACCCCTCTCTTCCTCTCCCCCGGCTCCACATTACAAGTTCCCTGAGGCTTAAAAACTGCATTGATCTTTGCTGTAACCTTTGTGAAGACTTTCAAGTGCTACTTAAACAAAACAAACTATGAAAGATTTCTAAATTAAAGTGCTTAAAATTTGAGATGTAATTAAAACTCTGTTTGAACATAAGAAATTACAGTTCCAAACACTACAGGTGGAAATGTTATGAAGAACTTGTCTTTCCAGTACAAAGAAACCACTGCCCATTCCCCCTTCAGAACACTTTACTGGATTGTACCACCACACTTTCCTTCTTTTCCCTTCTGTACTGCTCTGTGCTGCAAAATATACATGTGCCCAATGCCCATTCTTACTCTCTTTTATGGTTACATATTGGCAGTAAAAGTTATGACACAGTGATCTATTCCTACAGATGAATGCACACACTCAAAATATGGTTTAACTCAGTCAACTCACCCACACTGAATCTTACCAGTACCAAACACCCACAATTTAATGAATACATTAAGTTTTTCAAAGGTGCATATATTAGTAAAAAGAAAACTGATTCAAAATAAGTATTTATGCATCTAACTAGGAAATATATTCCAATATGTATTCTTTGATTTGGCCACAAATCTTTTGAAAAATCTTGAATCTACAAACCTAAATTATCTGTATGTACTTTTCATAAGATACTCTGTATCACAACACACTATGAGTGAAAGAGGCTTTTGGGAAAACCCTGGCTTTTTTCTTGTTTTCCTTTGGGAGAAAAGAGAAAAACATTACCTTTGAAGAGAGATTTCTTTCTTCCCCCCTTCTCCCTTGTCTGAATAAGGAGCCACTTAAAATTATCGTTGAACCATTTTTTACGAGCTTTGAAAACAAACATTTCTCTCTGAAGGTGAAAAAGAGAGTTACAAAACTGTCATCAATCTGTTCAGACCTAGAGAAAGCAGTAAGGAATTCAAGAACCCCCACGTGTAGGTGTGAGCATGTAAACAAATAGGTGGTTGGTGCTTTCCTATAAAAGCAAGGAGAAGCCAAGCTCTCCACAGGAACAGTGTGCTCACGACACTCTGCCACCCCTTGGTCACGGGACGAAAATGCTCGTACCTCACAGCAACATGGGAATCATCCAGCCCATCACGCAGAAATCCCAGTAAATCAACCTGCAGTTCATGAACTGTAACACGAGGTTTTGCTAGACCACCACAAGCATAAATATATTAGCCCAAAGTACTGTAAAGGTTTTTATTTCAAGATAGAAAAATCTTCTGACTCCCAAAGAGCATTTTCCAAGCTGTGATATATACCCTAAAAACTGTCTTCCGTCTGGCCTTTCCTGAAACAAAAATATACAAATGGATGAAGAACAGCCCATACTCACAGGTATTTTTCCCCACCTCCTATTTCTTTAAAAGCCCCTCAGAAACCAACTTGATCTGCTCCAGGCCTGGGCTCAGTCTCTTCTTTCTGCACTCGAGCTCCCAGCTCGAAAGAGAAATAGCGTGAGCCGAGTACTCTGCGTGAGGTATCCCAGCCTATGGCACAGTTCACCACTATTAGAGAGATGATTCAGCCTCTTCACACAGTTATTCCTGAAATCTTAAAAATACATTTTCTCTGGCAGATTTTTTAGTGGGTGCATCATCACCATGGCTAATGAAGGCAGCAGAAACAGAGGCTGATTTTAAACTGGCAGCAAATAGCGTAAGGTGGTTAAATGATAAATATAGCTATAAAGCAAAGTGTAGAAAGCATATCACCCACAAATCAGAGTGCCCAGTATTCAGTAATCACAAAATATATGATGGGCTTCTGTGCAAATAAAACCCATGATTTTTATAGGGTTTATAACTATTCCTTTTGAAGGAAGTAAGCTGCAATTTTTATTCATTTCAAAAGGTGAGCTTACAGAATGTCAGTGGGGCCTAACTATTTCCAATGGAAGAACCAGTCCTAGCTTTCTACAAGATGTAGAAAGGGCTGTAGGATAAGCGAGTTCAACATCCAAGAACTCACCAAGAAGAGGCAAAAAAGGAGATTCTTACAGACTTAAACAGCAGTTTCTGCCCATACACACACAGCAGTTCAGATCTGTAGACAGACTTTTGGTTACAATTCAAATATCTTACAGAAAATTAGGATTTCTGCAGTCCTACAAATCCCTCTATACAATAAATTCAGTCATCTCTTTAGGAAAAAAAAACACCCCACTTCTGAAATGCCTGTTGCCTGCAGCTCAGGCCTCAACCTTTCTGAAACACTGTCCTTGACATACATTTCTAAGAGGCAATATCTTTTCCCATTAGACAAATAATGAAGTGAAAATTAACACTTTCAATTACATGCAACAGCAAGTCTGACATACTAAATAAACATTTTTTTACACTGATGGCTTTGATTGTCACTTTTTCACACCCACTCTGTTAACAAAGGATATTTGATTTACTAAACCCTTAATCTATCCAAGTACAAAACACAGTTTTACTGAAGCATTACAAAATTATCTCCACTTGTATCTGAATGAAAAACTTTTCAAAAGGTAAATCAGTCTGAATAATCAATTTCAGAACTAGCAAAGTATAATGTATGGCCAAATGTAGTTTTAAGCAAATGCAGGAAAGAAAGAAAGATTCAGAATTCAGTTATTGAAAGAATATTCACAGGAATGAAAGCTTTTGTACTTTGGGACTGGCTTTATTTATATGCTTAAGTCTCCTATTAAAGCCAGTAAGAGTTCTGGCTAAGTAATGAACCTGTAAGAATGCAGCATATGGCTCTTTATAAGGAAAAGTTTTATGATGTTTCAGTGGAGGATTCGATATTATTAACAGATAACTTATCATACAAAATTCAATTTAAAAAGGACTTCTGTGATCATTGTTTTACACTCAGGGCCTTATAGAATAGATCTATATTCTGTGTTACAGAAAAGTGTTGAATTTTTTATGCACCTGATTAATGCATTGTTATCATCCCAGTAATTAAAAGGAGCGGCGTTACACACAATCAGCATGATACATCTTACTCAGCATCTCCTGGCAGTTGCCTGCAAAAATTAAACTCATTAATCACAGTGATGCCAAAGAAGAAGCCTGTAAAAGATGAAGAAGCTCTTTTTTATGGGGAAAAAAGAGTTCTCAAGTCAATGTGGAGAAGAAAATCCTTTCCACCATACAATATATAAAGCATTTATCTCACTAGTCTAAAAGGTAAACCAATCATAATTACCATCTAAAAGGCAATCTCGTCAATTCAATAAAAGAGAATTATGTTACCAAAATTCTTTATAACCTGCAATACTTCCACACTAAATTGAATGACGAATTCTCAGAGAAGTTTCCTCATACCTAAATAAATGTAGTGAAAAACTAATCTTATAGCAAGCCAAATATGCATTCAGAATTTTGTTTACAGCTGTTGCAAAAAATTAACTTTAATATCAATAATGCCACAGAGCCTACTAGGAAGTAATTTTATGGGGTCATTTACACAGGACCTAGTTTCCCTATTACTCCTCCTACTCCTCCTACTCTGATTGTCTCATCAGACTAACAATTAACACGAAAAACTTGCAATATTTAATCCATGTTTTATTCAGATGTTAGGTCTACTATATATATATTTTCTCATATACCTGCCATGAGTTGAAACACATTAAAAACTATTTAAAATTCTAAAGAAATTGTGACCTCTACTTTGCTATACTCTCATTGTTACAAAAACAATGTTCTCAAGTCTGTCTCAATGGTGTCTGTAAGTCAGCAGTTGTCATACAAAATCACTGTTGGTTTTGTTTTGAATTTTATTAGGGAGTTACTGCCTCCTTCTTAACTCTATATAGGTTTCACATAGTATTTTTCCACCAGTAATACTTCCACTGGACAAAATGCTTACTTACAATACTGTGACCTTCAAAGGCAAGATCCTGTCTTTCCCTCTGTTTTGTACTGCACTGAGGTCTGTGCTGGTGCTTAAAAATACAGTGCTGAATGCAGCACACATATTTCAATAGGAAAAGTCATCACCAGTAACCCATAAAATACACTCAGTTCTCTCCCTATTATTAATCACATGACAAAGTTAGGAACAGAACAGTCTCATTCTCAGGTTTGTTTTGATATTTCCAAGTATAGGCAGGGAAAAAAACCCTCTGTTTCCATAGGTTTAAATTCTGGCTTTTCCTACTACAGTGATGTCGAAAGATGGAAGACAATGTGAATGCCCCACTGTAGTACTCGTGCTAAACAGAAAGCAGAAGTCTAATCGTCTCAGAAAAGAGTTTCTAATGCCATGTGCTTAAGTCCTTCCCCTTGATAAGTAATAGCACGTACTGCTGGCACCCTGCACAAACAGCCCACTCTCCTTTCACTCCTTCCATAGCCTTTGCCCGCTGTCTGCCCCACTTTTCCCTTTTCGGGGGTCTCATGCCCAGGGCTGCATTTGCTCGTCCTGACCAAGCCGGACTACTGCCACCGGGGATGGGAGAGGAGCCCTCTGTCTCCCCTGATCTCACCACCGACAAGGGCAAGAGATCCCTGCCAGCTCGCCTCGGCACTGGTCCTGGGCGGGTTTGGCGGGGCAGAGAGCTCCTCCTGCTCCGGGACAGAAGAGGTTCGGTAACCGCGGAGAGCTGTCCCTGCCGCGGGACAGGAGGGTTCGGCACCACGGACAGCTGTCCTGCCCCGGGACAGGCAGGTTGGGCACACGGACAGCTGTCCCTATCCCCGGACAGGCAGGTTGGGCACACGGACAGCTGTCCCTATCCCCGGACAGGCAGGTTGGGCACACGGACAGCTGTCCCTGCCCCGGGACAGGCAGGTTGGGCCACCGGACAGCTGTCCTGCCCCGGGACAGG
>VZRZ01002427.1:0-81488 GCA_013398175.1 Climacteris rufus | reverse complement strand
CCCGGCCCGGGAAGCGCGGCCGGCGATCCGCGCCCGGCGGGGACCGCGGGCAGTGCTCGGGCAGAGCCGCGGAGCTCCGGCGGGGACCGGCCCCCCCAGCCCAGCACGGCTGCGTCGGGACACAGGGTGACAATTCCTGTTGCTCCGGCATCGGGCACCGGCGTTTCCATAGCAACAGATGCTTAGGTTTAAAGGAAAGTGGCAGAGTTACTGTCCCCTCTTCTGCTCTCCAAGATCCTCCTCTTTGACCTCTAAATTTACCAGAGATACTGGGACACAACACACAAAGCATAAACAAAGCAGCGTTTGCCCATTCCCACTGAAAGACTTGCTGCTGAAGAACTCACAAACTTCATTATAGTTTAACTAGTAGGTTTGATGGGCTGAAATGTTTCTAAATACTCTTCTTGCTCAAAGTTTTAGCTGTTAAGAAAATACTATCTTTGATACATGCAGTTTCATCAATCTTAAAAACGCCCTCACTTCAACTGATCACGTATACAATATTCTAAAGTGCAACTACGCCCCACTCCACGGTTTCAAAAACTGCCTGATCAAAAATCTCTTTACATCTGAACAGTTTCATCCACCCCTTTTTATTTGTGTCTTCAAAGTCAGGGATGAAAAGTCTTAACATTTAGATGAAAAGGGAACCTTATCTCATCAAGAGAGAAAACAAAAACAAACGCTCTATCGCCTTCCTGACGGAACTTGAAAGAAGGAATCATTTTGATCTTCACAGCTGAGATCCTGACATTTAATTAAAAAACAAGTTGAGCACACAATGCTCTGAAGCAAAGGTCTGGCTTCTCAGTCATAGTGACATACATCATAATAGAGGCAACTTTCCAGAACCCACTTGGACCCCTTGTAACTTCTGTTTCAGACACGAATCGACTACCAAAAAGCTGGGCATGTAGCTCAGCTGAATTCCACCTTGAACTGCATTATGAGTGACTTTATGATATTTGGAATTGGTGACAACTAGCACTGAAAAAAAAAAGGAACAAGAGAATAAAATTAAAAGAAATAATACATTTTTAACTTCTAAGGAAAAACTAGGACACAAAGGAATAATCAAAGAAAGCCACAAAAAGGCAAGATGAAACCACCAGGCAGGAAAAAACACCAAAGATTAAATGTCTGAATTAAAAAGTCTCAAAGAAAGTACAGAAAAAAGAAAACATGCAGCATCACAGCTGAGTTCAAAACCAAAAGAGCCACCAAGGACCAATTCAGATCCAAATACATTATTTGTGCTTTTAATTCCTAAGAACCAAGATTTCACAGAATTGAGTTTGCCTGGTCATGCACGCATATATTGTGCATGTATGTGTATACACAATTCATGGTAAAATTATATTATGGGAACACAAAATTGCAATGTCAAATACTTTAAAAGCTCAATGATAAACAGTCAAATGGTCCTTATCCACCAAAATACCCTGATCATTCAGCTTTGGGCTGTGATTCATTTGCCCGAAAATAAATAATTACAGCTATTTAAAGACATTCCTGATTCCAGCTCTCCATTCCATGACAGGCCAGGGACAGCAGAAACAACTTAGTGGCATGTTCTGGGTATCACGATGGGTGAAGGAAGACGATTTGCACCAGTTGGGAACTGCAAGACACGTTTCTGTCACCCTGCTACAGCGAGAGTGACCTTGTGTAGAAGGGCTGAGCAGGCAGCTGGAGGCAGAAATATCTTGGATAACCCCCTGCAATAAGATTCATCAGAATCAGTCAATGCAATTGCTGAAAGCAGAAGGATTTCTCTGAGTCACAGGGAACCCAGATGATTTCATTAGGGACTCTGCAGAGCTCTCCAATCTGCCTGTGCACAAGTCATCCCAGGCTGTAGCTTGTCCCCTGTAAATGTGTTATGGTAGTCCTGCCTGCCTGTCAGGGAGGGACACAGCCCAGTGCTCCTGAGTCACTGCTCAGTGCTGGAAGAACCTCTGTTATCCCACTTGCAAGTCCCTGGTTAATTTGCTGTTCACCTGTGCATGACTTGGAGCCCAGAGTCCTCTACAAGGTCCTGGTTACACGACCTGACACTGTCATACACAGTGCACACCAACAGGGTGTGGAAAACATGAAGTCAAAGAAAAAAGAAATGCAGGAAACATCGAGATATGACTTGAAAATGGCAATAAACAAACACCACATCAACAGCCAGGGTTACATTGCAGCAAAAGACCTTTCCAGCCTATGGCAAGATTTGAGGAGAAACAAGTAATTTGTGTTATGAAACACGTGTAAAGAGGCAAAACATTTCAAAAGTACAAACATATGATTCCTGTCTTTAAACACACATCTTACATGTAAGAAAAATCTTTTCCCTAAATCCTGCAATGAGATCTCAAGACAAAAATCAAGGCACATCAAAACAAAGTGTCCTCAAGCATCTCTTAGTTGTATATTTAATTCAGTATCCAACGTTTTGAAAGGAGGTTTGATTCCCAACTAGTGACATTTCCATCAAAATAAAGTGTGTTAGCTTAAGACATTTTCCCTGCAGCAGTAAAGTATGTTTTACTGACATTTTTAAAGCATTCAGATAAAAATGACACTTTATTTTCATGTTGTATAAATAAACACGGTCCCCATATTTCAGCACTATTAATGTAACACAATCAAAAGCAGGTCAAATCCAAGCCCTAGTGCCTTTAAAACTTTACATAAAATATTTCTTTTCAGACAAGTCAGCTCAGAATAACACTGGCAAAGAAACAAGCCAGCAATATTACTCCTGGATATTTTTTTATTTAGATATTACTTCTATCTGTCAGGGAATTCAAGCATTTTTATTCACATTCCATTCTTCAGTTCTGACAAAGCAATTTATGAACTTGCCATCTTAATAATATAGAGTTTGTTACAGACAGAGCTTAACACGTTCCTAGTTTTCAAGTGGTGATAGTTATTAAGCAGCTGATTAGTGCGGGTTTTTTTAACAAAAAATATTTTTTCAATTGTTTAATTACACTTTTTATTATTTAAACTGCTATATTTTCATTTTCCACTGAACTTTTAAAGGAATTTTAGAATTTCCTGGGGGTTTTTTTATATCACTCCTGAAAAGGCCAAGTTAGTATTTTCTCTTAAAACGACTGTATTTATTCATATAAAGCTTCTGAGCTTTTTATAATAGCAACTGTGCACTAGAGAGACAAAGATACAATATTTTAACTCATATTACTATGGTCAGCCTAGATAAAAACATCCAGCTCATGAACGTGTAACAGCCCCAGGCTTATACCTTCTACATATCTGCTGCCTCATGTCAACCTAAACCAGACCATACCAAACCAGCACAGAAAATCCCTTTCCTGCATCAAATGCACCAATTCAGCACTCCCTGAGGATACACTTGGTCATTTATTTTCATCTAGCGGGTGTACTGGGAGGTGGAATTCCACTGTGTCAAGACAAGTGACAGTAGGGCTGTGAAGGACTGAGGGGCAATATATATATTTTGGAATTAGTATGCTGAGCTGTTCACTTTCTTAGCTCATTATTTGTGCTAGCAGCATCTCGGAGCAAGTGATGTAGAAATGCAGCATCGGACTGTGAGCGAGCTTTGGACACAGAGAACATATTTCTCTGGCAGGACATATTTCTCTCTGGCATCACACACTATTCAGAAAAATCATCTTGCAGGCCTTATAAAGATTTAAAAATCAAAACAATCACAAATCCATAAACAAACAAGATAGCTTTCCAGGCTGGACTAAGAGAAACATTGGCAAAATTAGTTTTCTGGGCACTGCAAGGATACTTCAATCTTCCTCAAGTGGTTGAATGAAGGCTTTTTGTGGGGAAAAGAAAACACTGATACTCAAGTACTGGGAACAGTAGACAATGGTGGCTTCATAGGATACAAGGTTTTGGGGAAAAAAGAAAGTTGGCTGGAAGAAAAGGCTCTTCAGGAGAAGAGATGGGCACAGAGGGAGCCATGAAGAAAGAAATCAAAAGCATATAGAAGAGTCAGGGACACAGTGAAGTACCAGGAGAGCTGAGAGAAAAAGGAGATGAAGACAAGTGAGGTCAAAGAGGCAGAGAAGAAATGGGCCCAAACTGTCAGAGATGGAAAGCACCAACACTCCTGGAGAGCAGGGAGACAGGCTGGGGTGGTAAAAGGTTAATTGGAGCCACACAATGGGAGGATTTTCAAAACCAGGGAGAGCAGCTGCTCCAGAGGGTACTTCCAGCACCTGGTCCATAAATGTCGTCTCAGTGGTCAGTAGACAGGTGATTTTAACCATGAGGGTCATGATACACACCTAGGCCTAATTAAATGAAACCAAGAGCACATAGCTGAGTATCAGCAGGTTCTTCCCAGTAGTGTGAGCAGGACCGTTTCCAAAGGAAATGGGTGAAAGTCCTAATGCTGAGGGCATTTATAAATAGCCTGCATGAGGCATTAGAAAATGTGCTGCAAGGAATAATCCTGCCAACTGGCAAACCTATAGACCACGTGACCAAGGAGGTCTTTCTCATATGGTTTTTTTATGATTTTGCAGTTGGTGCAAAGGTGATGAAAGGCAGGAAAAAAAGAAAAAGTCATCCCGGAAGAGAGGAGTCAGGAACAATGGCTGTGCAAGTCTGGTGTTAGAAAAAGTAATGCAAAGCCTAAGTAAAAGAAAGCACTGATGTACAAGCGTTTGTACAGCTGAACAGCACATCGGGGTCCTGGCCTACCCCTGTATCTACTATTGCCATACATACCCAAAGAAATTTGTACTGCAGCCTGTCTTTCTTGTCTTAATTAATATTCTGTGTTTGGAAGCTTTATCTGAGAGAGATCCCAATGATGAGATCCCAATTCCACATCTTCAAGAGAAGCCAGGAAATTAAGCATTAAAGTTACAGACAAACACATTTTCTTCAGATGCCAGGAGCTGTTGGCATCCACAGGAGACTTGGCTAATATTGCTGAACTGGTCTCCACTATTCATATTCCTCTCTGCTTTGCAACCTGCCAGGGTTTGATACTCCAGTCAGATATGCCATGACAGCAACCAGGTTGCCTGATTAATCTGATCTCTCAAGGGGGTTTTCAGTAAGAAAAGGGAATATATTTGTCTTCAGAAAGGCAAAGTAGGCTGTTGCAGGTCTATCAGAAAATTAACCATCTTGCAAAAGCACCCACTGGCCCTTCAGCCAGGTACTTCAAACAGACTCTGTCTCAAGGCAAGAGATATGTTCGGCTCTATACGTGAAAGGGATGCACAAGGTTCCTGCTCCACTTCTGTGCATGAGCCACATCTGCACATCCTTAATTGCCCAAGCTGGGAGAAGCTGATGCAATTCCTCCCTAATGCACCACTGTAAAACTGGCAACATGCAGAAGCAAAATACCTTGGAGAAATTCTGAATTTCCACTTGCCAAAAAGAATTTGTGCATGCAGAATCTTAGAGAAATAGATGGAATTTAATGAGTCAGCATTTCAAATGCATGCCATAGAATTCAAAGGGAGCAGACAAGAGAAAATAATTTCATTTTAAGACTTTTTCTTTATAATACAGAGATTTTCTTTAAACAGATCTGTGACTTCTAAGACTAGCTGTCACTAAATTCAGAGGTTTTTTTCTTGCTTGGAAGAGAATGAAAACCTAGATTTACTAAGAGACTCAGGGGATGTAATGACACAATTCTAGGTTTTGGAACCCCCCCAGCTGAAAGAAAACCCCAGAGAGAAATATGAATATGCATGGAAAAGTATATATAGAGAAGTGGACCTCTCAAAAAGGCTACCTTAGGCTAATCAAATATCCTCCTACTCCTTTGTTCTTATTCTGGCCCTGCTAGACATACGTTTCTTCCTCCAGTTTGGCACAGATCCAGCACATTCAAATACTCTTCTCTCGCAGCTTTTTACAAAGAAAGGAGCAATGATGGAGATTCATAGAACCCCTCCCTGCGAGACAGCATGTTGGATATTCTCTAGGAATAAATACCAGATCTGGCAATCTTGAAGGCTGCAAGTGCAATTCAGTCCAGTTTCTGTCTCCCATCAGGATTACAGATGGATGAAGACCTGTCATGGGATGTCTTCTCAGGGCAGTTTTGAAAGTACAGAAGCCACTGTGGGTGCTTCAGGAAGTTTTGAGACTGAACAGAAAAGCATCTAATGAGTTCCAGGCATCTAGAGCTAAATGAGCTGTAAGCAGGGACTTTTATGAAGCACAGTTCTAGATTAGCTGTCTGAAGGACCCTGAAATCACCTAAAAGCAAACAATCCCTTTGGATTTGGGACTAATTTGAATTGGTAAATGTTTGTGCTTCTTTCCTTTTAGTGCTGGTGCTTGTTCTTTCCTGCTTATTTGCCTTCATAAATTGATTAGGGGCAAAAAGCTTAGCAGCTTACTCACAGTTTTCTAAGTAAAAATTACACTGTTTGTCCAATTCACCTGTCTTAGTAACATAAAGTCTAAACTGGCTGAGGCTCATGGAAGCTGTTTTAAATGACCGTAAATGTTGCTGGTCAGCTGCCATTATGTAACAGCAGATATACAGGATTATAAATGCCTGTCAAACAGTGTATTCATTTTTTAAATGGTGGGAGACAAAGGACAAGAATTGAATGCTGATAGGAGATTAATAAATTATGTCTTTACTAATTTAACACAGGTTTATGACTACAGTTATTTATGGTCAACAAACAAGCCAATCAAAGAGAGATTTTCATTTTAAATACCTTTTAGGATGTATCTGGATTAAAATCACCAACATATGTGCTTTTTAACTTCACTGCACTCTTTCAGTGTATGCCAGAGGCATTGAGCTTTGCAAGGGTGTTTAGCAACAGGAGGTGCTGAAACACACACTGGAATTATCAATATCAGATCAGTGATGGCATAATCAATATCAGCTGCTGCTTTAGAAAATTCCAGGGGATATTCACATGAGTCTTGACATATTCACTGCATGTACCTACATTTTGGGGCATTTTATTTCTAGTTGCTAGTTAAGCTGATAGAGATCTTATCGCTTTGCTAAATAGCATCTTTAAAAAACAAACAAATGCAATGCTTTGTGAAAAAAGCCATGCACATCCTAGTCACTCCTGACTTAAGAGATAGATTTATTTGTATATTTATTTGCATACGCCAAGGAATCATAAAAGCGTGTCAAGTGAACTGAAGAAAGTATGAAAACAAACTCTGGAGATGTTCAATAATTTCACCATACAGATAAAAGCAATCCAGGACTCTGCTAAGCAATAAAATACACGCTGCATCATCATGATCTGAATAAGACTGTGACAAAGGCAATCCTGGGAAAGTCTGACTGCAACTGATAATTTCAGTTTGAAATTAGAAAAAGATTTGTTCTTCCAGAGAAAAATAATCTAACTCCCTCCAAGTCATACAAGCACACAGCAGTATTCAGATCCTCTTGTTCCTCTCCACAAAGCAGGCAAGCAGCAACTAGGCAGCTAAAAATGTCAAAACAGGGCCCAGAAACCAGCTGCTGAATCCATCACGGTTTCTGCAACACAGCCAGAGTTGCATTTTGCAAAAACCCCAACATTGAAAGCAGTTGTTGAAAAAAGGAAGCCACCTGACTTAAGGAAGTAGCTTCTGATGAAGCATCATTTGCTACACTGGCACTGGCTGATGCCTCCCCTCCAGGAACATTATCAGCAATGGGCAGACAGAACCAGAGTCACCATTTTTTTTAAATTTAAGGTTCTTAAATAATTAAATTACTTCTCAACACCACATATTCAATAATTTCAAATAAACACTACAACCTTCTTCAACTTCATGAGACCGAGTGAGTTTTACCATTTTTCTGTGGCAATTATTTATTCTAGCCATTATTCACCAATTTAAATATGTCTTTGCCTATCCAGTAACTTGGCAAAACAGAATTCACTACTGATTCTGGGGATAACAATTTTTCTGAAAATATCCTTTACTGAGAGAAGAGTATCCCCATTCTAAGGTGTATATCCTTGTATTGGTGTATATCCGTGTATTGGTGTTGCTTGGTATTTTTGGAAGTGGATGACACCTCAAAACCAATTAGCATGGCCTAGTTGTGTCACCCAGAAACATACGGGTCCTTGCAGACACGGCACACGTGGTACTGACATTTGTGGCACATTATGACAAATGCAGGCAACAACTTGTCAGAGGTGGAAACATTTGCTGGATAACAGAGATGACATAACCACAAAGTAGGACAGTCAACAAAGAGGGGCAAATCAGTGTTTTGGCTAGAACTGGATGTGCAGGAATTTAAATCACCTGGGATTTTCCTACAAAAAGCATCTGCCTCATCTTGAAACACACAGTGCTTTCTTTGTATTAAAGAATATGCAAGAAAGTGTTGAAATCTGGCCTGTATCAGAGCTCAGGTCTTATAAGGAGTGTTTGAGAGAGCTGAGGGTATTCAACCTGAAGGAAAGGAGGCTCAGGGGAGACTTTAGGGCTCTCTACAAGTCCCTGACAGGAGGTTGTAGCTATGGGCAGCTGGTCTCTTTTCCAAGAGACAGGATGACAGGAAATGGCCTGAAGTTGACCAGGGAAGATTTAGACTGGATATTAGGGAAAATTTCATCATGGAAAGGGATATCTAGCATTGGACCAGGCTGTCCAGGGCAGTGGTGGAATAACTTCCTGGAGGTGTGTGAAAGATGTGTAGACATGGCACTGTGACATGGTTTAGTGGTGGGCTTGGCAGTGCTGGGTTAAGAGTTGGTATCAATGATGTTTTCCAATCAAAACAATACTATCATTACATGATCCTAAGTAAAAGGAAAAAAAAAAAAAACCACTTGAAAGGGCTCCAATCTTCAGAATTTCCCAGTCTCTTAAGCCTGAAATAGTTTTACTTTCAGAACAGTCACCAAGGCCTATTTCTAAGTAAGTACACTGGCAATGATTTCATCTTTGGCCTGCTTTTTCCAGGAAGCTGTAGAAGAGCACTGCTTTATCTGTGATATCTGTGATGTACCTGTGCATTGAGCTCATGATCCAGGGCTGAGGGGCTCCCTGCTCTCGTGGCTGAACCTTGACTGGGATTTTCATGCTGAGCTGAGCTCCCCTCTCCCCCACAGACAATTCTCTAGCCAGGCCACCTAGTTAAAGAGGCAGCAGAAGCTGCATACCCTGCCACCTTGAAAGCCCCACCTGTGCCCCAAAATGTCTTAAAGTAGGTTTGTGGGTCAGCTGCAGTGTGGGCTGCCAGCATATCCCAGCATAGCACTGCAGCCATGGTGGGAGAGGTCTGGTTGCACCTTTCCGCTTATTTTAGGAGCAGCCTAAGGCAAGTTTATAAAGTAATCTCTCTCTTTTGCTACCAGTAGTGCTTTTCTATAGAAAAAAAAAACAAAATAAAAAGGATCACAGTGTGGTTTCTAAGCTGATAGCAGGCCTTTAAGATGAGAGCACAGATTTTAAATTAAATATGCTCCATCACAGACAGTTTTTGCCTATTATATAGTTCATATTAGAAAATAGTTGTCATTCCTTTATCAGATCCCTTTGGAAACTCACTGCTGTTGGACCCTGCCCTCTACTGACATGCTTCTCTTGTGAGCACAATGCAGTCGCTTATATAGATGGCAACCTAGATGGCACACTTAAAATGAGTCTTTTTTGAAAAGAGAGGCAAAAAAAAAAAAACCAAAAAGACAGGCGGACAAAGCCTAAAATGCTAGTGATTTCTATTTCCTATGTCAAATAGCTGAGTGAGGGCAAAAAGAAATAAAAAATAATTATTAATAATAATTTGAAGAAAATTCACTTGGATCAATACAATTTTATAAATAAGAGTCTGGACCACCTTCTACACTCCACTAATAAAATTGTTTTTTTTATAGTGCTTGTTTTCTGAGTCTGATACAGAAAGTATGTCAGGTCTGGTAGAAGCTGCAGTGGTAAACAAGTAGATGTGCCATTCTGCTAACCCACAGCATTAGCACAAAGGGCACAAAGCAGCTCTGGAGGTGAGGGAGCACTTCCACTCCCACCACTCTGTGCACTCTGCCCAGCACACCCTGTTTTAAGTGACAAGAAAGTAAGTGTTTTGATATCTGTTTTCACTTCAGGTCCTTAAAGCGGAGACAACACCCATTAAGACTTACAGTAAAGTTCTGCGGTGAAACTTCTTGTCAGTGTTTTAGGGATGAGACCAGCAGAGCTGAGTGATTTGCTCATGCAAGTCTGTACCCAGGGCAGAAGAGTGCACAGACCTTATCCTGTGGCCTTTGCTTTACAGTATAATGACTCTTGTTGCTGGGAAGGCTCAGCAGAATTAGAAGGAGATTAAGCATCAGGAGAGGTGCCACTGGCTAATTTTGGAAGCAACAGGCCCCCAACCACGGCTGTTCATCTGGTCTGGTGCACAGCTGCTTGTTTAAAATAGGCAGCTAATGGAAAAAGCTGAAGTCAGAGAACTACACCACAAAGACAGTAAAATTCCCTAAGAAATAGCATTCATTCTTCTCAAATAATTGCTATAGATGTCACTGGGTTGGCTGTGCATGCTCAAGTAATTGTGTTTCTTATGTCACAGTTGTTTCATGTTTGCAGCTGCAGTCAGAGGGAAACCCCAACATTCTGGTTTCTCTTTCTGTAAGGTTCTCAGGTTATTTATTCCAGCCCTACTGACAGAAAAGCCAAAGTTACTGCGGGCACAGGTAATAGTTTCTGCCCTCCATAAAATCATTTGACAATCCAAGGAAAACTTCTCCCAGACTGCTGTTCAGATTCCAATCTGATTAATTGTATTTAGTGAGCAGTTTACCTGAGTAAGAATTGCAGGGACTGACAATACCTGAGCAGGTCAGCCCAAAACATTGAAATTATTCATAAGCCTAGAAATAAACATTTGGAAAAAAACAACTGTAAATACAGATCAGCATCACCACTTGAGGGTGCTGCAGTAGTTCTTAAGTATTAACTCAAAGATGTGATGCCAGGCAGGTACTGTACACAAAGCTACGCGGCAATAATTCACCTAATTACTTCCATGGAGGCACTCAGAACACTTGGAGCTAAATTAGCACAAAATACTGCTGAACAGGAGAGCTTCTTCTGAAAGAGAGGTTTAAAATCCTAAAAAACCTTCCTCACTAATGACGGTGATAAAACAGGATTCTCCTCAAAAAGAGCTGGGAAAAGGCAAAATTAAGTCAAACATAAGAGGGTCCTCAATTACACAAGCACATGCATTTCCAGCTTCAAGGAATTCATTACAAGTATAAATTCTCAGCTCTGCACACACACTTCCTTTGACTGTAATACAAGTGAATATTTTTCAAGGCATATAAAATTGATTTTGCTATAAACTATTACAGGATTATAGCCTCTTTGAATAGTCTTCACTACAGGAAACACACAGAACTGGTCTCTGTGGGAAATAATATTGAATAGTCAGTAAAACACAAAGCAATACCAAAATACAATAGAAAATGTTTCGAAAAGGCCACAGCAACCTAAATGAAGAGCCTGAGTCAAACATAATCTAGGATTCTCCTATTATGCAGAACCTCCTTTTCATAATTAAAAAAAAAAATATTATTTTCTCGTGAGGATATAGAAACATGAAAAAAATGGTAAATGATGATAATTATGTTTCTTTTGAAATGTATGAATTCACTCTATACATGAAAGTATAGTGACTGAAATAAGCTCTCATTTGGAAAGTACGACCAATTCCCGTTCTTTATCTGACTCTTATCAGGTACTCAAGAGAGCTGGTCAGGAACTACTTGGAAAACGCTGACCCATCCAAGTTAAAACTCCTGGTGGTAAAAGGGCTAGTTTAAAAGAAAATTCCCTGCTCAAAGGCATTGGTGGAGGGGGATTTATTGCTTAAGGTTAGAAGATATAAATCAGCCACTTTCAGCCTGAACCTAACACCAATTTATAACCAAAAATAAAGAATGGGAAAAAAAAAGTCTGAAATGGAAATAAATCATTTAAGTTGAACAAAACTAATTTATTCCTTGGATATCACAGAGCAGACATTTCCAAGACTGACTACCCATCCCAGGTCAGAGCAGCAAAGTTTTTGAAGCCTTGAAACCTCAGTTGTTTTCAGCTCTGATCTATGTGGTGTCCACTAGAACACAGTAGATTCTTTCTGAAACTACTGAAAAAGCTGATGATCACCTGGACCTTGGCCTTGAAGGCAAAGTACTGCAATCAGCTAAAAGAGTAAGACTGTCCTGATGCAAGGGTGAATACAATCTGTGAACAGGTTAAGTCGTCAGAATAATCCTTTGTAATGAGAAGCAAAATGTCTCACCTACCCCATGTCCTCTCCCTCAGGAGTTTGTTCTACAACATTTGCTGCTGATGTTGATGCCACCCATGATCCACAACATGCATTGCCCAGGGCTGTGCTCTCAGAAATAAGGAAATGATCCAATTTTTAAAGAAGATTGATTGAACCCTGATGAACATCTTTCTGCAGTACACATGCACTGCCCAACAAATGCTTGAGCCTCTCCTTCCCAGCAGAAGATGACAAAGGGAAAGCAATGAGATGAGGCTGACTGTATGAAGGTGTGAAGAGCCAGAAATTACAAATTACATTTCTTCTTTGGCCTTAGCACTCTAATAGCCTAGAGCCATTTGGCCCCTATATTGCCATACTCAGCAACAGAAAAAGACAGCAAAAGCTACTACAGACACTTTACAGAGACAGGAGTAATCTTTGAGCCTATGTAGTGAAACATTGTTTTATTAAAGCATCGGAAATTAGAGCCAATATGTCAATATTCCCTCTCTTTACAAAAAAAAAGTGTGTTGGAAATAGGCAGACAATCTTGACACTATATGGGTTTTTCTACAGCCTATTCATTTCTATATTGCATTGTTCAACCAGTTATTTTTAAATTTTCATTACTTTGCAGACCGTGCCCTGATTATTCCACTGAGAATGGTATCCTTTTAAATACCTTTAAAAATGCCTTTACATATAATTAACATTAGCCCAAGACCTATCTGCTTCCCTGTGCCAAGGTCACCAATACCAGATGAACATTTCCAATGAATAAAATAAAAGATATATGTAATTTTTACAAGTTGAAGAACTGCTGCGAGGACTTTTTTGAAAGACAAAAATAGTAAAGGAAGGTAGAACACCATCTTGGCCTCATTTAAAATGTAAGTCCATCTCACACAGGTTTATGTGGAGCTCCAGCTGGGCCTCCAGGTACAAGAAGAGTCAGCAAACAGACCAGAGCCAAGTGATTTGGCTGTTGGATGCACAGACAGGAACTCTTGATTAGTGACTTGCATCTTTACTACCTGGGAAATTGTGCCTCCAACAAAGTGATGCATTTACCTTCTATTAACTTCAGTCAGACCAGGATCAAATTTTGGGCCAGCTCCTCTGGTTCTGTTTCACTTCCCCAGGCATAAAATGTGTGCATAATAACTTCCACCTACCCCAGAGGGGGCTGTGAAGATTAATGGTAGCAGAGCATCTGGATCCCAAGGACAGACATTTGTCCTACTTATGTCTACGTATGAAAAATGATCAGACCCCCTTGTCTCTCAGAAAATGGTCCTGGCTACTTTAAAATATATATTAAAGCTATGAGTTATGAACTCAAACACCAGAATAGTTGAAATTATTAACAAGTAACATGTAAAACTGTAAATGTATTCACTGGGAAAAGGTCAGCATTAGATATAGGAGACAGCCTTTTAAATTGGCGTAACTCATATCACTTTTTCTTCATCAGTCATGTATTTCTATAACTCTGCTTTCTTTCAGTCATCTTATTTAACAAAAAGGATTTATGTTTTGTGGCAAACAGTGCTGCAGAAAAGGCATATTTATTAAATCTGCCATTGCAAAATCTTTTCTAGTAGATAAGTGTTAGCAGCCCTTCTTTTTTTCCATAAATAATTTTATTATTTATTGCACACTCCTACCTCATAATTTGTTCGGTTTAATGACACCAGTAACATGCTGGGTAGCACTTCTAATTTTCCTCCTGTAAATAACTGGTATCACAGCAGACTCCTGTAAGAACTCATTACAAATGAGGATCACTGACACATTAAAAACACTTTGGTTTCCTACACACAAATGGTTTTAAAACATTGAAATCTTTGGGATTAAATATTTCACTGAAAAGAGCATGTGGCTGTTTTGTGTCAATGCACACAGGAGAGGATGGCAGCTGTGAAAACACTGAGTTATGGCATACTGCAAAACTCCCCAAACTTCTCCACACAAGCATTTGAAAACTTCTGCCCTCCTACCAGATCTTGAGCGTTGCATTTTGTACCTAGAGCAGTCAAGACCTGCCATGTGTTCACTCTATTTGTGTGCAGCATGCAGAGAAAGGGGACAACAGAGTGATTTCATTATTCCTGCTCTATATTCTTCCTTCATAGCTTCACTGATGAGCAGGAATACTGCTGCTGTTTAGATAATTAGCACAGGCAGTTAATAAGAGATTGTTAATGTTTCACTGAAACACAAATAGCAAAAGATAAATAATTCCTCCCTTAAGATCTAAGCCAGAAAGAATAATTAACAGCTGGAGGGGAGGGAAAGCAAGAAGATAGAACACACTCCAGAAATGCAATCTGCTACCCAATTTCTGCAGGAAAAGATGAGTGTTTGTGCATTATATCATTTACTCAAGCATCTATCCTGCATCAGCAAAGCACCTGCAAGGTTCTCCACCGAGTTCAGTGATAGCAAGGTTGCACCTGAAGTTGAAAATGCTTATCCTTAGAAATAGAAGATCCTAATAATGTGATCATATGGTCCAGTTCTGTAAAAAATGTACTGTCTGGATGGAAATCTTTGCAAGATCAGGGCTACAGCTTTATAGTAAGGACACCTCATGAACCAGCACCCTCACCTTTACCCTGTGAAAAGCTCCAATACTTCTTTCACTCCTTGCTTTCTCCAGCTCTACCATTCTCTTTCCTGTTAAGAAAAAGCTTCACTACTTCTCAATACTTCATAACTTCTCTTGCTTCCCAGGGAGAGTGAGAAACAGGCAAAGCAGAATTAAGACTTAACAACCCTGTGTTTTAATTCAGGACCCTAGAAAAAAAAAGCTGAAACTAACTCACCCTGCCTTTCATGCTACCTCAGGCAGTGCCCTAACTCATTTCTCTCTAGAAGACATCTTTTTTTGCTCCAGAGGGATTTTCCCCATAATCCTCTCCCTAGAACACAGCAGCTCTTATCAAGCTTATCACTAGGGTGATCCCTTATCACCACATTTTTTGTTTCCCAAGCCTCATTACCAGTTGTACTTCTTCATGGCACAATCACACCCTTCTCTTAAACACAGCCCTGGCCAGACACTCCGCCAGGCAGTCAGTTCCTAAGTCTGTGCAACCTTTGCTCCCTCCAACTTCAAATACAGAGGGAAGGTCACCCACTGTACTGACACAAGCCACCACTAAGATTCTTTGCTCTTAAAAGGAGCTGGTCTACACTAGAATATCCATTTCAAAACCACTCATTTCAAGGTCGAGCCTTCCAGGTGTTTTTAGCATGTGGTTGCTTGATTCCCTTTACATGCTGATGGTGCATGAAAAAAAAAAAAAAACACTGCCCATCACAGTCTGCCATTTAGGTATCCCTTCAAGAGCTCTGCCAAGCTTCAGGGCATAGCAGAGGAAGAGACATATACTTCCCTCTTACACACAGCAATTTATTGTGTATCAGTACAAGGAGAGAGGAGGGGCAAGCTTCCCCTTCCTTCTCTTGGGGACTCTGTGTCTTTAGGCAGCAGATGAGCAGGTTTTGCAGCTGACAGCAGGCAACACCCCTCT
Source organism: Climacteris rufus (assembly GCA_013398175.1). Classification (NCBI taxonomy): domain Eukaryota; kingdom Metazoa; phylum Chordata; class Aves; order Passeriformes; family Climacteridae; genus Climacteris; species Climacteris rufus. The sequence continues at coordinate 65,702 of VZRZ01002427.1, read as the reverse complement.
CTCACTTCCCTCATACGAGAAGCACCTTCAGTTCCTGCTTCCAGACTGCACACAGGATGGCCAGAGGGCTCTGCAATGCAGGGAAGCACACCATGGGAAGGCAGGAATATAGAAGCAGTATTTCTGTACCCAGATATTTCCCTATTCCTGGGATTACTGGTAGGCTAAGGAAGTGTCTAATGAATCACATCCATTTCTTAAAATCATCAAACCAAATCCATGAGATATTTTCTGTCTGCAGCACTGAGGAAAGACAGTTCTGGAGGAAAAGGTAATTTATAAAAAACAGAATGGAAATGCTTCATGTGCTATGACAACGTTTGTTTATTTAGATTTAAAGCAATTCCAAAATTTGCCTCTCCATGGGTCTAAGTGCCCTAGCGTCATTAACTACTCAATAAAATTTTTCACAGCTATAAAGACATCAGTTTTACAGAAACCCAGGCAGCAAAACATTTTCAAGCTATCACTTGCTTCAGTACAAGCAGAAGAAGTCCACTCTGACTTTTGCAATACACTCCCATTTTTAATATACGGGCTATTTTGGATCTTTGAACGGAAACACATTCCAGAGTCCTAAAGAACATTCTCCTAATTGCCTTAGCTTTTAATGGGCACACAGGTCAGGCACCCTTCTGATCTCAGCTTGATGATGCAAGCATGATCCTTGTGCTGGACAAGCTCCCAGTGCAATAGATCTTGTGCATCACCCATGACCTCAAAATGGGCACTGGAGATCCTGGGCTGGCCATGCCAAGCAAAATGTTTTCCTCAAGAGGAGGAATCTTGCATCTGGAAATGCACATGGAAATGTGCATCTCCATAGCTGACCTGTGACAGCATGACAATTATCTGTCCACAGATGGCCAGGCATGGACAAGGCAGCTGAAAAGGAAGGTCAGCAGGCGTTGTCCAAAGGAGATGAGATGCAATTCCTTCTTTCTAAGGCACGGATAATACCTGCCTCCTCATCCTACCCTCAAGACCTCCATATTGCTGCAGATGAAGTTCAGGCAGCTCATCTTAATCCACATCGAGACATGACTGGAGAGAAAAGCTGTCTTTCAGCATTCCAGATTCACCCTGAAAATGCTCCCAAATACCTCAGTGCTTGTATACACATACACAGAGACACACAAACACAGACACACCGAGCACTGGCATGGCAATGTTTGGAGCCTCAGTCCAGACTGGAAACATGCTGGGCTTCCAAGCTCTCAACAGTCTAAAGCTGGAACTCAGGCCTGATCCAAAGTCCACCGAGTCTTTTCACAGTCCCCAGATGTTAGGCCTCTTGTGTACTAAAAGAAGAACTGAATTCTCCCAAGAGCAGCAAATTAAACCCAGATAGGTACTGGCTAGGGGAGTAGAAAGTTTATGAGATATTATGTTCATCCCTGGGATTATTTATATCTAAGGAAGCAGGCTTCTTGTTTATTTTTAAAGAAAGTACATCCACAGCATGCTGTCTAAATAAGCAGCATTTTGATCTTTTAGTAAGCTTTTCTATTTATATAATGGAGCAATATTTCACTCTCCTCCTGCAGTCTGAATTTTACCTGTGGTGCCCTTGTCTACACACATCTCTCATGACTCTGGCAGAAATGAGTACCACAGACATTTCAAAGCACCATCAGTCATTTCACTCATGTACTACAATGCAGTAAAATACATGGCATATTGCAACTAAAAAATACATTTTAATCTTTCCAAAACCTGCTTCTGTTGATGACCCATAAAAGAGAGAACTTCAAAATACTATTTCACTGCTGATCTTCCCCACCTAAGCTCCCACATTACAAGCTGAGAAATGTTATGAGTCAGAATGAACTGACCACCTGCAATAACCAAATTTCTTTCTGCTATTTGAAAAGCAAATATGCAAAGGAAAAGCACTAACCTTCTATATATGTCAAAAGGACAGAAGAATCCTTAAGTTCAGTGGCGTGTTCATATAATGGCCAGAGGGCTCTGCAATGCAGGCCAGAAACTTCATACAAGTGGGCACTGTTCTTTTCAAGCTGGAATTACACTGGTTTCCATTTAGAAAAGCAATGCAAAAAAAAAAAAAAAATAATGCAGCACAAACAAGATTGCATGAAAGCAATTTTTGACATCACTCTCTTTTCCAGTTTCCCTACTGCAGATTTCCTTCCTATTTCTTACTGTCTCAAATCAGAGCAGCAACCTTTGCTTTCTTAAATTATCCCAATGACTTAATGCAGACATTTTACATCCACCATCACCATGATTAATGGAAATAGATTTGTCCCTACTGCTTAATGTTAAACAGCTGAGGTCAGGTTATATGCTAATTTAAACTTCAGATAATCCTCCTGGCATCAATGGGGTCACGTATGGCAGAAAACATTGCTCCAGTTGCATTTCTGTCTCCTGGAGCCTTCCCCTGCATCTTAACACACATCTTTGGTGGTGCTCTAATGGGTACAGAGCAATGAGAGTCATTCTCAGCAGATGGTATTTGGCACTGCTGCTCGCAGATGGCAGCACTGGGACTTGCCAGTCACACAACAAACAACTGGCCTAAAAGCAGACCATAAAAGCAGGACATAAAAAAAAACCCCAGCACGTATTTCTGTGAAGCAGAACTAGTGAAGCTAACTTTTCCAACAAGACAAAGGTAATGGTTAAATCCTCTAGCGTCTAATGAGGTATCAGCTCCAGCTGGAATTTGTCCTGCAGGTGGGCATTTTATAAGAGCTGTTTCTTTAGAAAGTCTCTAGTGATTGATAAGACAAAAAATTACACATCAGTCTTCCTTTAAGTGCCTATGAACTCTGTTTTTCTTACCAGACTACCCGTTTTTAAAGAAAATTGTAACAATATGGACTTCTACCCTCACACCGTTTTGCCAGAGTTGGTTATAAAATTACTGAAACAGGTAAAATTAGACAGAAACACACAAACACACAATGGAAGGCCATTTGGGACCACATCTACTTTATTTCTGATAATGTCCCATCCCAAGCTCAGCTGCAGTCACTGGGTTCTGTTCTGACATCAGTAGGATAACTGGCAGGCAAGGACCGTGTGCGTTTCCTGAAATGTCTCAGCAATCTTGTCAAATAACTGAGCACAATTAGGGAAGTATCAAAAGATGCAGAGTTAGAATTAGTAAAAGAAAAAGGAGGTTTATTATTTATATTCCAGCAGCACAGAGAAACCACAACTGTGATCCGAGTCTCAGCATGCCAGGCAACATATAAACACACGGTGGAAGCCAATTCTGGCTCTGAAGAGCTTACAGCCTTCAGAAGCAAGAGAGGTGGGAGGTGAGAAAAGAAACAGAGAGAACTAATACTCACACATCACAACCAGTCACAAAGCTAAGAGTAAAACTGTCTCTTTCCAGACTCCGAAGCCTCTCCTCTGTCCAGTCTGTCATGCTGCCTGCTAATCACAAGTTTGACATCTTTAATACGCTCACTTTCCACAAGATCTCTGCAAGCTAAGCTGTGGGAAGCCTCAAGCAGAAAGCAGGTTGAATCACATCTCCAGAAACAAAAATAATCAGTTTACTCTGCTATAACTCTTCATGAATTCACACTAGGTTATTGCTCCTTTGTCCTTTACTTCTCATTTACCTTTTTTTTTTTTTCCTAAGTAGGTCACCTCATCTCCTGAAGTATGAAGCCATAAGACTACGAAAACATAAAGGAGATTTATTTCTCTTTGTGTGCATGATCTTCTCCACTGAAAGAAGTATGGGAATGACTACAAGGTTCATCAGTGACTTCCAAGAATAGACAAATGCCTTTGTTATGCTTCTGTGGCATATCTCAAACACAGGCAGGATGAAACCCTCAGTGAAAGCAGAAGAACTCTTGTCATTAAGTTGTGCACTAAAACACTTGAGCATGGTCCAAAGGTGGTAAAAGGTCAGAGACTAATTTAATTTGAGAATTTTAATTTGCTAGACTTAACATAAGGCCATTACTGTGAGGTTTTTTTTACCTCCCTGTCTCAGTCCTCTCTGCTCCTACATATTTATATTAATTTATGATTTACAAGGATCATGATAGATTGCCCTTTGTTAGCCTCTTAGAGGGCTCTCAGTCACGATGATTCTTCACATACAATGCTTAAATACATTTTAGTAAGTTGTTCTTGAGACAATAAAATCCCCAACAACTTAAGCTCTAGACATGTCTAATATGCAAACTCTTTATAGAATAAAACCAAGCACTTCTTTTTTCCCCCCAGCAATCTTATTTTGTATTTTTTTTTAACCGATTTCTGTCTGTACTAATTCTGGAGGTCTCAGTTCACACCACCAAAAAAATGATGGTATTCACAGCAGATGCTCGTTCTTAGGAAATATCTCCACATAATACAAGGCAAGATCAAAGAAAACCACAGAGTAGAGCAGGGGTCCTGGCATTCAGGCTGTCTGTAGTGCAGGAAAATCTTGTGGCTATTTTATTAAGAGGTGGATGCCAATGTTATAATTCCAGAGCTATTTATGGATGTACCAGACAGCTCACACAAGTTCACATGTGCAGATAAACACAGCGTGTTCACCAGAGTCACAAAGTACCTTGATTCAGAAGTGGCCATTTAAACAAACACACAGAAATGCTGACATTCCAATCTTATGGAAAATGCTTCTGACAATAGACCGATGATATACATCCTCAAGAAATTAATTATATAATCCCATATTCTAAGATTTTTTTTTAAACAGGCAGACACTTTTTATTATGGAAGACATGAAATTACATGGAATTGGAAGATCTCCTTAGAAGATTAAAACAGAAAAGAGCACATTAAGAATCTGGGTTTTTTTTAGGTATTCCTATCTCAAATTTTCACTTACAGTTAAAGCCTACTAGCTTCCCTCAGGATCAACAATCGCTAAGATCCAATACCTTTTTTAGGAATTAACTGCAAGTCCATAGACCCTACCATCACCAGAAATACCATCTACATTTCTCTGCATCTACCCATTACCTTTATGTGGACTTACTTTTCAACCAACAGCAGCCCTGCTTTCTGGGCATCCTTTATCCATGATTCTTCCTTACTGTTGACAAGGCAGAGAACAAAACATTCAAAGCAAGGAAGCTGCTATGTGCAAATAAACCAATGAAGTTCACAAGATGAATTAGGTATCCAGCTATGCTGAAATCTGATTCCAATGGAACCAAAGGCAACTATACTAGTGTAGGGTCTGCCGACTTGGAACTTTCCTTGGATTCACAGGAAAATTTAAGCGCTTAAAAACACTTGTTAATAATGCCAGATGACACAGTTATGCAATTATCTGGTCCATTAGTTCTGCAGTTTACAACCACTTGCAAATAGTTTTCCCACACTCTGAAAACTTTGATGAAAAAGAGTATTTACAATAGAGTTGCTGATGCACAGTGCTGATAGCAGAAACTCTTCTCAAGTCCATATTTCAGCTATATCCAGGGCTGGAGGTCTCTCCTGAGGATTAGAAGAGTGTATGTGAGCGCTACTAATGCCTCCAGTGACTGTCAGTTCAGGCTCCTCCTGTGTGCAGAGTCTTTGAAGCCACGTTATTTGAAAAAATACCAGATTTTTCAAACCCAACTTGGTTGTTGCAACATGCTCCAGGAAAACTGTGAGCAGAATCACTAAGAAAGGAAACACCAAGCATCTACTAAATTTTGAGACTTCATTTGACCTACAAGAGCAGTCAGCTTAGTAGTGCTCCATCCATTAGTATTACTGGCCAAGGCTGCTCAATAAAGGCTTTACGATGAAAGCATAACAACCACTGCAGGCATAATTCTTACTGTTCCTGTGGACAATGGCTAAATCAATACTGAGCACCAGCCTCAGAGTTTCCAGATAGCAAGACGGTAAGTCTTCCTTCTTCATATAACTTCACTAACAGCATGCAATAAACCATTCAGCAGGCACCAAAAAATCCTGCATTTCAACACAACAGCATGAATTTTCCCCTTCTGGATTGTCCTCTGTGGTGGAAACAGGATAGATAGGCCAGTGTGAAGTGTGCTACCTGGTCATGCATTCACTCCTATGGATTTGCTCCTGCATGGTGAGACTTCTCCTTTGTGATATTTAGATGAACACAGCTATACAAGTCCAGTGCATTGCCCATTTTCCACCTGTACCCTCAATTATGTCTGCAAGGTCACACAAGTAAAACCCAACAGTGACAGAAAAGGATCTCAAGCCAATACTGTGTCCAACTCTCCACAGAAACAAAGTGTGGAGGCCACAGTTAACTCACTGTTTTCTAATCATCTGAGCTGTTGGCCATGCTATACCCTCACTGTACCAGCTGAGCTTTCTTTCACACCTTTAACCTCCTACAATTTAAATATTTATGGCTAAGCCCATTACATAAGCTCCCTTTATAAGTAATAACCACTTTAGGTCAGGAGTCATTTGATCTATCTCAGCTTCTGTTTCACAGAGATGAGTTCTGTGCAAGCCTCCCTAAGTGCACTCACTAGATCTCCACAAATTTCAGAAGGAAACTGGTATGACCAGCTCAGATGTAACATGTTCACTCTTCATACATCTACATTCAATCAGGAATCCTGAATCAGTCACAAATTAATGCTGTTCTGTGTCTGTCACCCTCCTAAGTGGCCTGTAACACTGACCTCGCCTAAAAGTACTGGGAAGGAAAAGGTATTAAAGGTTGTTCCATGTGGCTGCTGTGGCAGTGTGGCCAGAGAAGGACAAGGAAGAGCTGAGACCGAGTGGCCCTCAATAACCACATATTCTGACACCTCCTTGGGGAGAATTTACCTAGATAAGGGAAGCTTTCCATTCTTAAGACTCAGCAAAAGAAACACCACAGCTACTAAAGAAGGGATCTGCCTGGAGTCTAAACTTAATTGAATCTATCCAGTACTCTCTGTGGAAATTTTCTATGTGTATTAAATAATTTTTAAATAAGCCAAAATCAAAATAAACCAATATGGTTTCTTACTTGCATGTATAATCAGTTCTGTAGCATATATGTAAATACTACATATAAAGGTACTGAAAATACCTAAGAATATGAACATACATTTTAAATGTCTGCAAAATCTCAAGCCACCTAGGATGCCTGGACTCAGTTCCATATCTGACAAATGCCTTTGATTTTCAACCATTAACTCTATTTTGGAACTGGGATGTGCAGGCCAATTAGCTTGAGGCTGGTGAAAACTGCAAAGATTCCTAAAGAATAGTCTGACTTTACTTATATGTGAAGTCACTGTTCAGTGAATGCAAAAGGAAAACCAAACAGAGCCTGCCCCAGCCACAAAGGTGATGGACAGGACAGGGTAATACCACAATCAACTTCTTGCACAGGTAGAGTACTGTTTTCTAGTGAAGTCCTCTTTCACAGAGGATTAAACTACTATGAAAAAAATTAAAAAAAAAACAAAAAAGAAGAAGAAGAATGTCTACATAGCAATTCCAAAACTGCTCCATCCGTAGACAGGCATCAGAGTACTTAAAATCTCACTAGCAGACCACTGAAAAAACAGTTTGGCAATGTCTCTCATACTCAGAATCAAGTGTATGGAGAAGCCAAGACAAAATCTATAGAGATACTCAGATGTGGAGTCTCTCTTCTGTCAAATGTGGATATATTCCCATGCATCACAGCCCAGTGAAAGAGAAGAACCAGGAAGGCAAGCTGCAGCTGGAGAGCAGACATCCTGAGGGGTCACAGCACAGGGGAGAAACCACATGTATTTCAAATGCAAGATGCACAAGCCAAGGGACTCGGGAGTGTGAGGTGGAAGCCAAATGTGTGATCTTATACTTCATGCATGAGACTTGTCAGGCCTGCTTACAGCCTTACAAAAACACTCACAAAACAATTTCAGCCAGCTGGTTTGTATTTTCATTGTATTTCCTTGGGGGAGAAAACAGTCTGCCCACCAACTGCATTCGTATTCTCCTCGTGTATATTTTACTTTTCAGCGCAGCTATGATGGGTTTAATTTCACCTTGATTTCTTTGGAGGGTAAAAGCACTACAGAAAAAATAAATTTCGTCTGCTTTGCCTTCAGCCAGAGAATGACAGCAACATTCTCCCTGTGAAGAAACTGGTAATGCTGCAGTGATTTTTATCACTAGCACTTGTATCTCCTGGATATTAATAGATGTTTGGAAAACGCTGTAGTATCTCATTATTTATAAAATATAACTGGGTATAATTCTGCAAAGCAATGAATTCCTCTGTATCAGGAGCTGAGCAGATTGCTTGTCTTAACTCTGCAGTTTACATTAATGGTTTGGCTCGGAAAGGGGATGTTAACATCCCACATCAGGCAGACCTACATTATACCATCAGCATCTACTTTGTCATGACAAGGGCACAACTGCACTCCTCCTACCTGCTGCTAAGTCAACAAATGTGGGTGCATCACCTGTAAATGAATCCAGTTCACTACAGTGAAAGGAATGACCTATTTTGGAAAAAGCTGACCAATACGTTATAATATTAGTCAACATCAAGTATTAAAATTCAGACAGAAAAATTTTAAATGGAGAAATAAGAAAATAGTGCAGTAAGGGAAAGAAACTTAATTTCAATGTGAATAATGAAGTGCACAAATATGGGTTGGGGAATTAACAGCTAGACGGAAGTTCTGAGGGAAAGGAACTTCTAATAAAACAATTCTTGAACTCGGTATGAGACCATAACACCTCACTTTTGGGAAGTGCAAATACTATGTTGGAACCAGTGAAAGAGACAAAAGCTTTAAATTCACTTCCAAAAAGATTTTGACTGAACTTAACATTTCGGGATCTGTTCCCATTATGAGACACAGAATGCTGATCAGTTTTGAGAGAGCACGGAGAAAAACAAGGAGAAACATGCAGAAGGAAAAGTAACTAGGAGGGTAAAAAAAAAGCCAACAGCTTTGTAACAGCCAGTTATAAAGGAAGAGGCAGAAATTTCTGTGTCTCTGGTGGACAGAATAGATAATACCAGAAGGCAAGAGAGGGAAAACCTTACTAAGGATGCTGTAGCATCACCAAGGAAAACAGTGAAATCTACCCCATCATAATTTTTGAAACATTAAACAGACCCATCCCAAGAGTGACTAAGGCAGAGATGACCCTGGATTGCAGTTGAGCAATGAGGTAAGTAAAGCCTTATGTTCCCATTTAGCTCTATATTTCCTTTTTTTCTTGTCAGTGTTGGTGAGCTTTGTTTCCTGCTTGTTTTGTTTTTCCTGTGGATGAGCAAGGTAGAATGTCCACAGTATGGCTTTCAGATCCTGACAGGATATTTCAGGGTGTACGTGTACAGAAAAAAAAATCTTTCTATTCTGTGGAACCTATGTGGAACTTGAAATTACACAATTCCACAAAAAACTTTCAGAGCCTTCAAACCGTCATGTGTCAAAGTAGGCATTTTAAAGATAATTTTCATTATACAACATATTTCTCACTTGATTATAATCTGATTCTATTTTCACTTTGATAGGTATCACTTTTGCTGACTTTAGTATCATTATTCCTCCTGTTTTTACATTCACTACACTAACTGAGAACAGACCCAGCCCTAAACCAGTAAAATGGATTTGGCATGACACGATTTTAATGTTCTGGGTATTTTTTGCCATTTACTACTCTCCTCCAGCTCTCATTTATATCTATAAATTGTCTCTCTGATAGCAGTGGCAGGAATGTTTTTGTGTAAGACAGTGTTTGCTTCCATAAGCACAGGAAGACAGATGAACCCCTGCAGAACCCTGCAGCTGGGGCTAGATTGATCTGTAACTCAATCCAGCAGTTCTTAAATACAGGTAACATGAAAAGCTCTCCAGTAAGCTGCTGAATACAGCAGTCTGCTTAAAAACAATAAAAGAAGTGGCTGAGTAGATTCATCTTGTAACAAAATTCTCACTAAATAAGACAAGCTTCCTCAAAAGGCTGGGTTTTCCACTCAGTTTCTGTGACTGCATCCCCTGGTAAGCTGCACTTCTGAGTTCATGAATGCAGCAGCATGAAGTAAGGAATATTGAGAATCTGGTGCTCTCTTTAGGTCTCAGTCCACCTCTAGACAAAAGCCCTAATAATGTTCAATATTTTACACATCAGCAGGATCTGAGGAAATGCTCGAAGAATTACCCCAACAATAAGTCTAATGACCTACAAGTTAAACTAAACTGAAAATACTCTGAAACTACATTCTACTAAGTGTTCTAAAATCACATTCAATTTCAAGGCACTAGTGATCTCCAGCAGTGCCACACCATTGCTGAAGTGGGCATCTTCCACACACAAATTTCATTTTTTCAGGTATAATGCTTTTCCAGCTTCAGAATGTTAAACTGGAACTTGTAAGATCTGAACAGCAAACTAATGAAAGAGAACTTGCCTCTTGATATCTCAGATGACTCCCTGAATAAATGTATACCCAAAATAGGGGCATACCTACCCAATATCAAGAATACGGGACTGCCAAAGGTAGTTAGAGAGACTATCCTTCTTGGAGGCCCTCCAAGAGGAAACAGTCCTTGCATCCAACAAGGTACTTAATCCCTAAAGCCTCTAGGAAAATCATATTAGGTAACTTCTAGTTTGTTATTCTCAAAACACAGCTGTCTTTTAAAAGAATCAAAAGGATAAAGTAAAAGCTAGTTTAGGTTCCCTTCCAAAATACTGGTTTACCCTGAAAGGTAACTGGCACACTGTGTTTTTAGGAAGCCAGGAGACACGAAATTGTCTCTCATGACCCCTTTTTGCTTGCTAAAATTTTCCATGAAAGTTGAAGCTGAGGAAATCCACAGCGCTGATAGTTACCAAAATTTTCTTCCCTTGCAAGTATAAATAGATAAGGTAGAAGAGTTTTTCAGGTGGAAAAGGGTCTCATTACTTTCACAGCAAAGAAATTCTGCCTACCTAACTACACTACTAACACCTTTCTCATAAGAGAAGTCATTATGGTGACTTTTGTATAGGAGAATTCCTGATTCCTGCATATGATATAAGCAGAAGATCCTTGAATCCTAGATAAGAAGTAAAAAGAAAGTGCCTGAGATGGAAGTAAGCCCATAAACCTCAGCACTTGGAAACCAATCTCAAATCCAGAGCTGGGGTTAACTGAGGATGCCTTGAACATTGTGTGGATCATCAATCAAGATAAGCACTCCAAAGGAAATGCTTTGCCTCTGCTCCCTGTGAAAGAGCTCCCGCTGTTCCACACGCAGAGCACCATTGCTGGGAAGACATTTCAGGAGAGAACTGTTCCCCTGATTGTGCAGACTGTCAACAGCTCAGAGGATCTCTAACAAGCCACTCACAGAAGAAATCCTGAGCATTGTCCTGTCTCAAATCTATGGTAATTCACCAGGTCAGGGGTCAAGTCCTTTGGCAATTAGCAGAATAAATTAGTTTGTTAATCACCTTGGAGGAAGAAGTACCTAATCAATGGGGAGGTGTTGTGATACGTGACTAAAGATATTCACATAATCACATGGCTAGAATGTCCTGGTTTTGGAATGACATATCCTGCCCAAAATAGCCTGGAGGAAGAAAAGTGCTGTTGACAAATGGGAGCTGAGTGGAGCTGTTTGGGAATGCAGGAACGGTGTGTTGCCTTAAGCAGTTTAAGTGAATCTGTGTGTATTGCAAAACTACATCTCTGAAACTATTTCAAAGTTAAGAGTTGCAAGAAGCTATTCAGGAAATAATGTAAAAAACAGGTCTGGTGGCATCAATCAGAAATTCATAACATTTCCCCTGCATGGCAAATCGGGAAAAACTGCACAGAACTGAAACTAGGAGAGCAAAGCCATGGAGAAATCAACTGACAAAATAAAATTGCCCACTAGCTATGTTTGGGAACCAGATTTTCCCTTAGTATCACTGTATGCTTTGCTTTGATAGGTGCTCACCATTTGCTAGCACTAATTAAGATTGTGTCCTGAGTGCAGCAATGAGGGTATGCTCAAAATTTTCCAAACAGCATACCTGGAGTTTGCTCCTATTTTAAGAAGAAAGGTCACAATTCAAACAGTTTTTTATCTGGATCTTTCTCTGACATAACCTTTAGTAACTCTGATGGCATCTAGTAGGACCTTGACAGAATTGAGGGGTGGGCCTGTGCAGACCTCATGAAGTTTGACAAGGGCAAGTGCAAGATCCTGCACATAGGCTGGTGTAATGGACTGAGAGTGACATGAAAAGTTGGACATGACCCAGTAATGTGTGCTCACAGCCCAGAAATCCAACCATATCCTGGGCTGCATGACACAAAGCAGAGTCAGCAGGTCGAGAGAGGGTATTCTCCCCCTCTACTCCGCTCTGGTGAGACCCCATCTGGAGCTTTGTGTTCAGTTCTGGGGTCAGACCTGTTAAAGCAGGTCCTGTCCTATGAGGACAAGCTGAAAGGCTGGAGTTGTTCATCCTGAGAAGAAATTGTTCCAAGGAGACTTTACTGAAGCCATTCAATACTTAAAGAGAGGGGGTTTATAAGAAAGGGAGACCTTTTACCAGGGTCTGCAGTGACAAAACAAGAGGCAATGGTTTCAAACTAAAAGAGGATAGGTTTAGATTGGACATTAGGAAGAAATTTTTTACAATGAGAGTGTTGAGACATTGGAACAGATTGCCCAGAGAAGCTGTGGATGCCCCATCCCTGGAAGTGTTCAAGGTCAGGTTGGATGGGTCTTTGAGCAACCTGATCCTGTGAAAGATGACCCTGCCCATGGAATGGGGTTTGGACTAGATGACTTGTAAATGTTCCAGCCAACCCAAACCATTCCATGATTCTACGGACTTTCTGTGCTTCCTAAGCAGGCCTTATTTCATTAAGGTCTGAGCAATTATTTTCCTTTGAGATCCACAATAAAAGACACAATGGCCCTAGACAGCTTCTGTGAAGAAAGAGCAAACTGCTCAGGCAAGGCGACTACGGACTATCACACAAGAAGGATTGTACATGATCTCTGCTATTAAGAGCTTTTCAGAGAGCCCAGTGTCTTTTTCTAAAGTGCCCCGATTACAAACCCCAAGGTTTCCATCTGGGTTTTGTTTCCCCTCTCTATCAAGACTGTTCTTTCTACCATTTCCAAATTACTTACCGTTTCTTAAATAAGGAACGTCAGTCCAAACCCCAAGCCCTTATTTTATCCAATCAGCACTTTGATAAGATTTCAAGATCTTTATCTGCATTGCTTATCTGTCTTAGGCTTCTCTAGGATTATCAACTTGACTTCCTGTAGGAGGTCAAAATAACTCTGTGGCATAATGAACAAACTGGCACAAGCTTGTGCAAAAATAGAAGGAAAAACTTTCAGATTTCTCCTTCCTCACCAGATTATTTGAGCCACTGGCATAGACCAGAAAGCTGTCATATGCTGGGTCCTAATAACAGCACAGAGCATAAAAATGCTCAGGAAGCATTCCAGTCTTATGTAAGGAAAGAGGAAATACACTCTGCAAGTAAAATTTGCCAGCCAAACTAGCACAGAAGCTCTACCAGCTCCCCTGTGGACTTGTGTTGTAGAGAAGCTCTGATTAGATTATCATAATGATCTGATTTAGGCCACAAAATCTATTACTCTGAACCAGCACATTATCAGAGATAATTTTGTAAACTGATGTCAACATTAGAGAAACTCAGATTACTATTCAATCAATACTGGGAACATTAAAATAAATTCCTTAGAGTCGTTATGTGTATCTAGTGCATCAGTATCAGACTGCAGTATTTGCAGAACTCAGGGCAAGTATCAAGTCTATTTATTTAGTCAAACAAGAGACCTCTGAATTTCTGCTAAGTTTCTCTGGCCTAACTGACATTAGCTAATAGTTGCTTAAAAATCTTACTACTTTTTGTAATGAATCCAAAGAAAAAACTCTAGGATGTATTGACAGGACCAACCTTCCTTAGCCTCCTTCTATGCAGGAGTAGATTTTTCAATAGCTTTTCAAAGAACTAGAAAGTCTGCTTTGGAAACAAATCAGTAAACTTCACAGCTGGCAACACACCAGCTTTCCCTGACGCATTCCTGTTATCAGCTAATTTAATGATGTAATTTAATCTTCCTCTGGGTTTTATTCTTAGACATCCTAAATGTACACATTCATCTATAAAGACCCTTACCATGGACAAACATCTTAGATAATCTCTTTTGGCTCATTCCATCACATCAGGCTTGGAAGTGAAGCAAGGGTGAGGCAAAGCATTGGCTTTTTGGCCACAGTATCCATCAATAAGAGTCAGGAAAGAAGAGCCACCTACTGGAAAGCAAACATGTACTAATGGAAAAAGGAGAAAATAGAGTTCCTTCCCCTTCTCATCTCAATACACAAGGAGCAGTAAAAATTAGGCACTAGTCAGAGTCTAGCTACCTACTCTCAGCACATTCTCTGCCACAGCATCTGGAGACCTCTCCCAGCCCCGCACAAGCAGCAGACCCCTGCCTCTGTAGCTCTTCACTGCAAAAGGACAAAGGCCAATAGGCACAGGGAAGCATATACTGCTTTAAACCAATCCATTAAACTAACCTCAGTTTCCAAAATAGCCCATGTTGCTCTGGATACTTCTGACTAACTGAATTATCTGGGAAAATAAAAAAAAATCCAGAAATTCTCCTGATTGTCTTGCCCAAAAATATATAGCCTGAAACATGTGACATTAGTGCATAATGAGTTCCTAATTCTGAACTGGTACCTTCAGCTCCTCAACCACAGTGAGCACAAGAGCAGAAAACACCTCACAGTTAGGCTACTTCCTCTCAGCAGACATAGTTAACTCTCTCACTGACGGATATATTGGAGAAAAATCCCCTGCAAAATAATTACAGCATTTAAAATGGTTAATACACACTTATTTTCCAACCCAAAACATCAAAGAGGTGGGGTTTTTTGAGATTTTACTATAAAAAAAAGAACAAGACTGTAAAAATGGGGCTGTTCAGCCTGGAGAATGTTGTGTGGAGACCTCACTGGAACCTTCCTGTATCTGAAGGGGCTACAGGCAAGCTGGAGAGGGTCTCATCACCAGGAACTGTAGTGACAGGACAGGGAGTAATGGATACAAATTGAAAGTGGGAAATTGAAGCTAGATATTAGGAAGGAATTCTTT
This sequence comes from Climacteris rufus, assembly GCA_013398175.1. NCBI lineage: Eukaryota > Metazoa > Chordata > Aves > Passeriformes > Climacteridae > Climacteris > Climacteris rufus. Next base: position 50,629 of record VZRZ01002427.1, on the reverse strand, counting down.
ACTGTGAGGGTGGTGAGACACTAGAACAGGTTACTCAGGGAGGTTGTGGATGCCCCAACCCTGGCAGTGTTCAAAGCCAGGCTGGACAAGGCCTTGAGCAACCTGGTCTAGTGGGAGGTGTCCCTGTCCATGGCAGGGTGGGGGTTGGGACTGGATGATCTTTAAGATCCCTTCCAACTCCTTAACATTCTGTGATTCTGTGACAATGGACCATATTTGGTTTGTGGGGCAAGGGTTCTGTAGTGGGGGCCTGCAGAGGTGGCTGCTGTGAGAAGCTACCAGAAGTTTCCCTTATGCTCACTAGAGTCAATTCCAGCCAGCTCCAAGACAGATCCACCGCTGGCCAAGACTGAACCCACCAGCAATGCTGTTTGTTTCTCTAGGATAATGTATTTAAGAAGGGGGGGAGGGATGGGGTAAATCTGTGCAGTTGTAGCCTGAGAAATGAAACTTCTTTTACCCCTTAGCACAGCATCCAAAATTTATGGAGGTGTTTTTTAAAGAAGTATATATTTGAGGTTTTTTTTTCTCATTGATTGGCTACAGAACACAGGTTTATGAAGCAATCTGATGGATGCATCGGTTTTAAGGTGACCTGGGAGACAAACCAGGAATATCTCCTTAAAATTGTATCTTTGCTGAGCAATAGCAATTGGTATGACAGATACAGCCAAGAGAAGGCAACAGACACACAGCTGCTGCATTTGAAGTCAGGTATTGTGTCAGAAAATAGTCCAGTAGTTCCTAAAATAAGTCTCAGAGCACACAGCATAGCACTAGACTTCTGCAGTGGAAAGTCTGCCAAACTCCTTCAAACCTAACAAACTTTAAGGGAAAGGAAGTGAAGTGTTAGTCAGTGTTAGTTTTCTAGCCTTACATACTCATGGAAAATCTAATTTTTATCTGTATATATACATATACACATATATTTCTGAGAAAAGCCTGTGGTGAGTTATGTATTACCATTTCTTTTATTACTGCACGCTGCTAATATGTTTCATAATATATTTTCTAAAATTATATCAGCATCTCTTTAAAAGACTGTAAAATGGGGTAGACTGCTTAAAGCCTAAATCCAGGAACATAATCCAATCCCAATATGCCATAGAAGTATTAATTAAGAAACCTTAGAAAGAACAGGGAAAAGACATCTTTTAATACTGTCATAGTAACTGTGATGTCCCAGTGTCAAATCACAAGTAGCAAAGAAATGTGGTCTTGTAAAGGTCTGACTGATCAATACTAGACCATTCTATTTTTTGTCAAAATCAAATCAGGTTGCTTTTTAAAACCAAAAGGAAAGGAGGAGCTGTAGTTCTGAGAAGTGTCCAAAGCAAATCAGGTAGAAGTTATTCAGCTGACTTACTTAGAACAGATAAGGAAAATCTCTATGGCTAAGCATAATGTTAGGGACATGTTTTGTTATTGTATCTCCTGCTTCTTTATCTCTGGAAAGCACATTTGTTTCATTTTTTATAGTGATATAAAAAAGTCTATTGATAACAGTCTAGTGATATAGTGGATTGTCAGTAGTTACATGTCTACTACATGGATTCATTATTCAAGTGCAGACTGGCAGAATTAAGACAGGGTTTGCTACCAAATCCTTGGTTTCAAAATCCTACTCAAGCTGTTAGGCTGAAGAAGGATATCTTTCTTAGAACATAGTACTCTCTGCTACTTCAACAAGCAATGTCAACCCAGGAAATTATCACCATTGTTGTCTCTTAAATAAAACGTCAAAACCAAGCAATCAAACAAATAAAAAAATTACTTACCAAGAGGCATGACCAAAGCTATTGTAATCAAGTGAAATGCTTTATGAAAGTAAAATATGGAGTAGATCTCAAAGCCTATGGAAAACAGGTGTTTATCCTCTGTAATGGTTCTTTACATTCTCTGGGGTCAAGCAATGTTTCACCATTTCCTGAAGTGTCAATACTGACAGCCTGAGCACTGGGATTAGAAAGTGCACTGTGTTCAGGGACCCACCTGCCACTGGCATATGTAGCAAGCTATAAGTGCCTCCTATATACCTTATTTCATGAAAATTATAAGCTAGAATTATTGATGCAAATCTGACATTTCCATGACAGTTTTTAGTTGAACTGCACAAGTGTGTCCTTGCCCTATTTACAAGCAGAGCTAAACAGTAAAGAAATTCTAAACATCACATTTCTTTGCTCAGACCACAGCTCTGTAATACAGATAACCCATCTGCAAGGCTCACAGCTCCAGATCAAAAATTTTCTAGCTACATGACACAGAAGATTGTCCAATAGAAGCTCATTCTGTTGGTCTAAATCCATTACAGAAGTATGGACAATTTGGGTTGTACCAGCAGGCTTTTTGGTGAGATCAGGTATAGTTTTGTTTTCCACAGCAGCCTTGGAAGCCAAGAGAACTGACAGAGAAGCGGGCATGTGCCAAAACCCAAATTAGATCCAGTTCATCTTGCTGCATGGTCCAGTAGTCCACAGATGAGTACAAATGATTTTGAAGTCATAGCTTCTGTCTTCTCCAGAGAACACAGATAGGCCTGTTTAATCCCACAGATCTCTACTGCCCTCAAACTTTAATTGAGTTTGAAAAGCTTAAATAACAGTACAGAGCAAGAGGAAGTCTGGACCACAGCACAGAATAGAAAAATGGCTTCGTTTACAGTGTTTCAGCAATCCTGGGCAGTTCAGTTCTAACAGAAACTCAGAAATAAAAACCGAAAGTGGAAAGGTAGAAATAATATCCACATTACTAATTCAGAGGCTTTCAAATGGCTGAGCTGTTGACTAGTTTTCAAAGTTGTTGGGGGTCTAAAAATTGTTAGAGTTCAGACAAAAAACAACTTTTTCTGGTGAGGGTAAGACGTGAAAAAGTCTGCTTTTCCAATGATACCAAAAGCCTATTCTCTCTCGGCACACGCAAACTTTGTAAGAACAATGAGTTTCACAATTGAAAAATCATATTCCTTCTTGGGAGTACATACAAAAACATAGTGCAAGATAGCATGGCTGCATGCAGTCTAAAAGCACCTCTGTTCTGAAGGACAGGCCCAGCAGAACGTCTCCATTACCAGGACACCAATGAGACTTGGTTTGGACCTCTTCTGTTCACACTTGCAAGATGCTCTGAGTGCACAAAACACAGAGAATTTTTAAAAAATGACTGGGGTTCAATACAGACTGAAACTGAGCTCTTGACAGTCTGAAGCAGCTCAGAATGTTCAAATATTTTTACCTCGTCAGTGATGCATAGCATTGAATGTTGGTTGGCTGCACTAATTTTTTTGAGGGGAAATAAAATATTTAAAATGAAAGCATAATAAACTATTTAATAACTCAGTCATCAGCAGAAGTCATACAGACAGACCCTATAAAACAGTCACATTTACATCATTGTGCTGTAATAAAAATGTCCTTAACTTGACATGATTTGTTATCAGGATTGTGGTTTTTTCCTACAGTATTTTCACAAGCAGGAGACCAAAGAGAATTTGTAGCTCTTTACTTTGTTTTAAGGGATTTAGATAGCTGAAATGACATTCTGCACTATTTGAGCTTTGGCAGTTAACTAAAACTAAAATTGATCCTCAGTCCTATATGAAAAACCACATCTCACTAATACAAGCAGACAGCCAGGCACTCCACCCATTATGAAGTACTTTTGAAATACTATTCCCTATGACAGCGGTAGCTTTTAAAATGAGTTTCAATTGAGAGCGTATTTTAAGAGGCTGAAGTAAAACGTCAATTGGTATCTGACAGCCAGGGAGATATGGGAGAAAAACAACACCTGTTAAAGACAGTCCTGGCATACAAGTAGGTCCCCCAGTATTTTCAGCATCTTCATTAAGGCTCATTCCTGGACAAAAGAACCTATTTCAGTGCATGGATTTTCCCATACACATGGTTATCCTAGCAGAGAAGGCCATCACTGTATATATTCTCTTCTAGAGCACCTGATTTAGAACTCTGTGCAGGTTTTGCATAGCACCAGACAAGTCCCAGCTCTGGTTCATGAATTAGGCTCATAGGTACTACTCAACCTGAATCAGTTTCTTTTTATGCTGGGTGAACATTTCCTTGTAAATACAGGAAAATGTAGATAAACTATCACTCTCTGCCTAACTGCACTTTTTGAAATTCTACTAATGCTGTGCCATATGTCTAGTACAGTATGCAATAACCTGGAATTAATGAGAATATATTTGAGGATCTATTATGTTTTTGGTAGCACCTGCTGCAGTCAAGTTTTAGAACTCTACTGAAGATTTATTATGTTTTCATAAAGTGTTATTTCATGTGGGGATTTTCAGTCTGGAGAAAACCTGAACAATTATATAGCAGTGTTCTCTTCCATCTGTGTGTGCATAGAGTCATAGAATCATAGAATTTTAAAGGGGTTGGAATGGACGTTAAAGATCATCCAGTCCCAGTGTCCCCTGCCATGGGAAGAGACAACTCCCACCAGACCAGGCAGCTCAACACTGCCAGGGGTGGGGCATGCACAACCCCAAAACCTCCCTGGGCAACCTGTTCTGGTGTCTTACCACCCTCACAGAAGATAATTCCTTCCTAATATCTAACCTCAATTCTCCCTTTTTCAATTTGTACTCATTACTCCTTATCACTCGCATAGGACATTCTTGCATATTTTTATATTTTGTCCAATTTATCGAACTATTATTTTTAATTAAATCAGTAAGATAAATATTTCAATAATTATCTTACAAATACAATATTTTAAGACCTGCTGCTTATAAATAGAGAAGGGCTCCTGGGAGATGTGGTGATCAGAGGCCATCTTGGGCATAGCAAACATGAAAAGACAGTTTTCCATTCTCAGTGAAGTAAGGAGAGGGGTCAACAAAACTTCTGTCTTGGACTTTGGCTTGTTCAGGACACTGGTTCACAGAGTCCCTTGGAAAACTGGGTCTAGGAAGGCTGGACATAGCTGCAGAAAGAAGTCTCAAAAGGCACAGGAGCAGGCTGTCACTATACACCAAAAGATGAGCCAGCAGAGACAAAGTCCATCCTGGCTTAACAGGGAGCTGTCACTGGAACTCACCTTACAAAAGAGGATTTATGGCCTTTGGAAGGAGGTGCACTCTTTGCTGGGTTCAGAACTGGCTGGATGGCTGAGCCCAGAGAGTGGTGGTGAATGGTGCTGCACCCACTTGACAGCTGGTCTCCAGTGGTGTCCACCAGGGCTCAGTATTTGGGCTAGCCCTGTTTAATATCTTTATCACCAATCTGGATAAGGGGATCGAGGGCACCCTCAGTCAGTTTACAGACAACACCAAGTTAGGTGCGAGTGTTGATGTGGTGGAGGGCAGAAGGGCTCTGGACAGGGGATCTGAACTGACTGCATTGATGGTCTGAGGACAACTGTATGAGGTTCAACAAGGGGAAGTGCTGGGACCTGCACTTGGGGCACAACAACCCCAGGCAGAGCGACAGGCTGGGGGAAGAGTGGCTGAAAAGCAGCTCATCAGAAAAGGACCTGGGGGTGCTGGCTGACACTGGCTGAATATAAGCCAGGTGTGCCCAGGTGGCCAAGAAGACCAAGGACATTCTGGTTTATATCAAAGATATTAGGACCAGGGAAATGGTTGTCCCTCTGTGCTTGGCACTGGTGAGGCCACACCTTGAGCACTGTGTCCAGTTCTGGGTCCCTCACTACAAAAAGGCATTGAGATGCTGGAGTAAGTCCAGAGAAGGGCAAAGAAGCTGGTGAAGGGTCTAGAGAGTGAGTCCTATGACGAGTGGCTGAAGGAGCTGTGGTGGCTTAGTCTGGAGAAGAGATTGTAGCAAGGTGGGAGTCCAACTTCTCACAGCAACCAGCGACAGACAAGAGAAATGGCCCCAAGCTTCACCAGGGAAGATTCACACTGGACATCAGTAAGAATATCTTCACTGAAAGGGTTGTCAAGCATTGGAAAAGGCTGTCCTGGGAGGTGGTGGAGTCATAATCCCTGGAAGCATACAACAAATAACTGGATGTGGCACTTGGTGCTATGGTTTACTTGATGTGGTGGTGTATGGTCAAAGAGTGGATTTGATCTTGGAGGTTTTTTCCCAATCTTAATGATTCTGTGATTGTATTTCCGAGTAGTACTCAGAGGTGCCACTGGATACATGATAAAAACATACACCAGAAAGTCAGGATAGCAAGTTTTGAGCAGGTACGAATTAATTCTAGTGCTGAACTTCCTTAAAGAATACAAGTAGTCTAAAAACCATGAAGTCTAATAATTATTTACTCTTAGTGCTTTTATTTGCCATTTGCTGTTCAAGTGACTGAGATTTCCATTTGCAAGTTCCTTCATAAGCATTGTGGACAACAACTGGCTCTATAAATACTGTAACTGAATATCAGATTTTCCAATAAACACATGACTGCAAGGCTGTAAGATGGGAGAATATAATGTCAGATATACCGACATACTCTCAAAAACATAAAAAGTGATAATACAAAGGCTATTATTGCCTTAATGTGCATGAGATTATAATAGCCAAATATAACAAAGATAGGAGAGGAACATAATAACAAGTAATAACAAGGCCATGGCATAAACAGAAAATGCATTTGCATTGAAATAAATGTTAATTACTTCTTAATCCAGAGTGTACACATTTATGAATAAACCCCACTCCAGAACTAGCAACAACTAGTAACTGCAGAAGAGTGAAACATCTCATTATGTTACTCCATACCTCTCAACACCTTTTACAAAATATATTTTCCTATTTTACAAGTAGCAAGAGACACACAGTCTCCAGGACTAGCCCAAGGTCACTGAGGTCAGTGGCAGTGTAGTCAAATCAAAGCACCTCAATAGAGGTTATTTGCTATATTCATACAATGCAGCGTTTGTGATTTCTCTCCAATTTCTATTTGCTACACAACAAAGTGACAAAGATCTGATTAGGGATTCTTAAATCAGGTGTGAAGAGAATACTTTTTAAAGGTGTGTTGGGGATAAAGATTAAACAAAGGGGAAATTTAGAGAGCCACTGACAGGAGTGAATTTCTTTTGCACACATTTCTCCTGTGCTCATTTTTCTCCTGTATAAAACTCCTCTTGAAACTGAGGTGATGATTGATTTTTATAAGTGTTTTTATCACTTCAAAAATAGCAAGGTAAACTAAGAATTTCTCTGGTCTAAGGGATATTTACATTTATTTCGTTTTTGATCTGACAGATACAGTTTATCACCTGGCTCTGTAGGACAGCTAGGCTATTTAAAAATACAATGAAACAAGCAGTGTCAGTTTGAAGAACTCAGAGCTATAACCAACAACTGGTTAATTCAAAATACATAAACAGGTCTAAGATCAAGAATGGGATCCCAAGACTCCCAGTCAAAGCTAAGCACTTTAATCAGCTCATCAGTTGGTGTTATGGTATCCTGTGCCCCATGAATCCCAAATTGCATTCAAGTTAGAATTTTAAAGGATAAAGGGAAAAGGCACTTCTGCATCCAGGAAGGGACATATGGGCTTGAGCCACTTAGGCAGAGGAAGGATCTTACGCTTTATATAGATGAAAACTTTAACCACAAGATTCTACAGAAAAATGAAAGATAAACTATCCCTCCTCTATACTCCTCTATCCTTTTATCTGAAGCAGTAGCTGTGTGTTTTTTTCTGTAGGATTTGATGAATTCCTGCTAAGGGTAGCAGCACCTACTAGAAGAGTCTTGTTGGGACATGGACACTTTCTCCTGACATAATACAGGCAGAAGGTTGTTCCATTTTGGAAAAGAGACAAACCTCAGCATACAAAGATAAGCTGTGCAGGAACCTGGCACACTAAGATTAAAAGTAAGATATTAAAGTCATGTATGTATCCTGAGTTTTACAATGTAGCTGATCCAAGAGTTCCAGAACTGTAATTCTTAATTTACATGACTAAATTCTTGACAGCTTCAGCTTTAATCAGCTGAATCCTATTTTCTGATTAAGCTCTTATTCCCTACAATAAACACGTCTGTACCACCACTTTACCCTTAGTCTGTGCAAAAATTAAGACTGGTGTGGACTGAAGTGAACCAAAGGTCCAGACTACAAAATTAATACTCAAGCCATGTATGAAAATAAAACATTAAAGGCATGACAGCTTGTGAGATGATCAATTGCAAAAGACCAGAAAGACGAATATCCAGAAAACACAGATATGTAATGGTGGATGACAATCTTAATGAATTAGTTTTCACTCCAGAAATTAAATAAATCTTTCCATTACCTTGTATATCACTGAATCATTTGTCTACCACATTATCCAAACCATGAAAGCAGAAGAGAATAAAACAATCTTTAAAAGAGTCTGGTGAAGATATAAGGCAATCAATACATTTTCACATGGCTTTCCTATCACGTGTGGTATTTTTGCAAGCATTTTCCTGAATAAAAAGTGAGTTCAGTTTTAAAAACTGAAACAGTTTTAAGCTCTAACAATCGATACAAACAACACAGAAATGTAGCAAAGAACAGCGAAAGCAACAGGATAGATCATCATCTACAAAGGCAGACAGATGGAGATTCTGGTTGGCAACTGGAAGAAAGTGGTTTTCTACACAAAACCTTTGCACAAACTTGGAGACAATGAAAGAAAGAACAATTTGTATTAACAGTTGTCTTGAATAATGATTAGAACTTTTACAATGTATTTGTAGAAAAAATGAAATGCCTATGAGACAGACTTACCAGGAAAAAATGCCTAAAATCCAGTAACAGCTAATAAGAGTGTTTAGTATGTACCAACATTCAAGGGAAGAAGAATAAAAAAGAAAGGGGGAAAAATGGAGATAAACACCTTTCTTCGTATAGCCATAAGTAAGAAATGGAACAGCATGGTTGGTTATTGCTGAGCAATGAACTGCAGAAAGTGGGACCTTTCTGCAATCAGAACATAACCCTATAGGCATCAGAGATTCCTAGTCAGAGAAATGTTTGGGACGTTTGATTCTATCATGTAGGAGTGAGGACTGAATTGCATCTGACCTCAGAGAAGAGGATGCAATCAGCAAAGGTAACTGATCTGACAGGGAAGAAGTTAAAACAGAAACTGTCAGAACAAGTACTGAATCCCAAGGTCAAAGGAAAACAAGAAGCATAACCAATACAGAGACATTCGGGTCCAGGAGACACTGGGGAAGTGGGGGTGGAGGAGGCTGAAGAACGACAGGCATATCACGTGCTGAAAAATCACTATCTTCTAATTTTGAAAAGCACAACCATTTAGAGAAGAAAGAAGGCAATGTATGCAGTTATTGAAGACAGAGAGAATTCCAATTAAACAGAGCTACACAAAGTGACTTCAGCAAATCCAACGACCATCAATGTGTAGACACTATAGGAAAGAACTGCCAACAACTCAATCACCATGTTGGCAGCTATGCTGTTAGGTCAATGACCAATTCTGTTCCAGGAGGATTGAATAGCCAGCTGCAATGTTATCCCTACAACTCTGACAAGGCACTAACAGCAGACCATAATACTTGTGAACAAGAGCTGCCCATAGACAATAAAGCCATGTTGAGGCCAACGGGAAATTGCAAGATGTCAATAGGAGAGTCACAAAAAACAAGAGCAAGTAGTGCATAAAGCTCAGAGCAGCTGACATGCCAGGAGACTGAAGAGTGCTGGGAAGCACAAGCTATGGATTTAATCACAGTAAAACTTCAGGAAAACTTAATGTGATGCAGGAGAAAAAACTGTCACAACAGGGTTTACGCTGCATTGCATTAAATAAAAAAATATATATTTTGAGATAATGGACTAGAAACAACACGTCATACATCCTAGGAGGCTAGTGAAACACAGGATTCATGGGAGTAATTGAAAACTATAATGGAATTAAGACTGCCAGTGGCAAACAACCAACTTATAAACATTGAGGACTTTGACTTAAATCCCCTTTCTACAGCACTGCCTGGGAAAGTGTCTGCTTACAGGTTACTGCTCCAGTTTCTATAAGCTGGAGATCTGGAGGTATTCAAACGTGGACTGTTGAAACAACAGGAAAGTTTGCCATAGATAGCACATTTGTTGTGTTGAGTTCAGACACAAGACTAAAGTACACACGATCAGAATGTGGTGAAAGATAGAAGTGCTGGGATGCCAGTTCTTCCCATTTATCCATGGAGGAAGGCAGAAGTGACAGTAGAGAAAACTAAGAGACTAAAAAACAAAGGCTAGAGGGGAAAATGTGGATTCCCTGCTCAAAAACATTGAAACACTGCAGTTATCTCCTTTCAGCAGACAGAAAGTGAGGCTTCTGCTTGGTCTCCAGAACAGGGAATTGCATCCCTGGAGAAAAATTACAATCAAGCCAAGGAAGCCACTAAAAGAATCTCAAACCAGGGAGGCATCCTACAGAAGCAAAGAAGCCAAGAGCATAAAGCCACTGCAAACAATCTGGGCTGCTTCCAGCTCTGAAATAGCCTCACAAAGGAAACAAGTTAAACTGCAGGAGAAAACATGGCATACTACACAGCTACAGACTTGGGGAACTAGGATGGGGACAGAACAGTGGAGAAGGTAACCATGGAGTAAATACAAAAAATGCATCAAAAGGGGTGATCAGGGCAAGCAGAGAACCTTCTGCTTATGTTATGCTGGAGGGGCAGACTCAAGCTTAAGGATCACTACAATGTCAGTCACCAACAAAGTCCTCCACAACAGTAACAGGAAATGACTGATCAGTGTTTACCAACAGGCACTTCCAAAAATGTTCTACAGATTGGCAACTACAAGAACTATATAGGACACTGCATGGCATTTGCATGGTGCTGCACAGGTAGAAGCAGGAAAGCATTAAAGGAGCAGCGAGTTTTGTCTGTTCCTGGACTACAGCATGGAGTGAATATCAGCTCAAATTATCACATCAGGTAAAAAAGTTCCCTTAACCTATGGCTGTTTTACTTTCAGGACTCCCAAATCCTCTCAGGCTATTTCCCAGCAAGTGGAATTATTTCCACTCATGCAAAGTGAGAGTAAATCACAACAATTCTTCTGTGGCAGAGGGCTATTCCTCCTTGCCCAGGCTGTTAATGACTGCCTCAAGCACAAGGCATTAGAGAGGCAGGCTGGAAATGATAACGAGTCAAGCAATCAGCCAAACATGATCCAACTGCACTGAAATAGCATATTTTGATAGAGGTGTACATTAATAAATATTAATATAAATTCTTACTATTTGAAATTCTATCAATTCTTTTTGCATGCATTGATTTTTCACAAATCTGCAAATATCAGCAAGGTTCAGCTGCCAAGTCTCTTCTTGGGGCTTTGTTTACTGTGGGCTCACCTCTCACGCAAGAGCTGGTGTTTTGTGCAGTATTGCTAAAAGTTTTTTAAAATTTATTTATTTATTTATCTAATTTTATTTTATATATTCATTTTTAAATTCAACTGCAAGTATGACATCACATTCACAATGAGTTTTTCTTGCCTAGAATGAAATTACTCACCATTTCTTCACATCACCTGACACTGCAAGTTTAAACACCTTTTCCTCTGCAGATCTTGTGCCCTGAAACTGCTTATGGGCATTGCTATATCCTTGTGCTTCTGCACACCATCCAAATTCCCTCAGTAGCCATTACTGGACCTCTTGAACTCCTCCCTGCTGCCAAATGCCTGTAACATCCACAGAGCTACACTGTCCTCACAGCTATTCTTCTAAAAACATAACTGGGCATATTTCTGTTGCTTCTCTATCTCTGTATTTCATCCAGCTTTTGCTTCTTGTTGTCCAACAGGAACATCCTGCAGAACCTGTGCCTACCACACCTGGCCCTTCTTCCATGAGCAAAGATCACAGGTGCCCCGGGAGTATAAATAAGCACATAATCCATCAATTCTCAACACTCACCAGGACACATTATTCTCCTCTTGCCTGCAGCTCTTAATTTGCTTCTGTCTCTGCCATTACTTATGATTAAAAGCACTGACTCTGTTATTTAACTCTGTGAAGCATGCAGCTTATATGAGATGGTGCACAACACAGGCTGGATCTTACGATTTGAAACACTTCGTTATACTAGGAAGAAAAAAGAGGCTTATGATTAACTTTGATTTCAAGCCACAAAATGAAACAGTTTGAAGCCATTGTAAATATGTTTCTCACAGTAGGAAACAGAATAAACCAACAAAACAAACTAAACACTATAATCAACCCAATTATTACCTTAAGTGCTTAAGGGATAAAAAACACCATCATTTTAACCCAAGTGAAGCATTACAGAGACATCCTGGGGAACGGTTTTCAGGCTGCTTTCAGGTTGATCCACAAAAAGGATCTGCCCTTCCTTTAAAGGCATCTAGGTGATTGGTCTTACAGGTGTGCAAGTGATAAATTAAATCTTGGGACTAACTTTAGGTTCCATGGTCTTTACATCTCTCATGGAAGCACATCAGTAAGAAATATGGAGGATGGTGCATAATATTTTAGCAATAAAAAACCACATACATACACTAACTACAAAAATTACAAAATCTGGCAGCAGCATCAGAAGGATGAAGGGGGGTGGCATCCACAAGAAAGATCCCTCATGTAAATAAATAACCAGCTGACCTCACATCGTCTTATTCGACACTGTGCATAGCTTCAGATCAGTGTCTCGGTATGAAACTGACTCCCCTTCCTCGCTGGGATTTAAAGAAGCACACTGGACAAGATTTAAGCCTTTTTTCTCTCAGTGAAAGGCACAGCTGAGCAAGGTGAGGGGCCCAGGAGGCCTCAGCCCAACACCTGCTTCCCACCATGCTGTGCCCATGAGAGGCACTGGCCCCTCTTCCTCAGCATGGGAAACACAGTGAGGCTCTGTTGAACACCAGAAGGGACTTGCCCTCCTCAGTGGGGTTTTCCCCTCCTTCTTTCCACTCCCTTCTCCTCTCCCCTCACTGTTCCCAATGGGCAGCCACTGTTCGCCCTCCGCTGCTGCTCTCCCAACTCCGCTTTCCCACCTGAGGGGAACCGGGCGCTGGGGGATGGGACACTCCTGAGAAATATCATTTCCATAGTAATTTGTAGGCTGATGAAACACTGAAACTGCACTGTGCAACTGAATTTATCCTTCTGTTTTACAGTGTGCATTCTCACCACTGTATTTACAAGGTCAGCATAACTCACCCCTTCCCAGCTTGCGGAGGTGGCTCCTCACAGCAAGAGGCCTCAGCTGCCCTGGCACTGAGATGGAGCTGGAGGGCCAAATGCTGCTCCACAGGCAAAGCCCTGGGAGGTTTTGCTTATGGGAGGGCAAACTAGTGGGAGGTTGGGCATGCCCAGCCCCAGGAGGGCTGCAGGGAGCTGGGACCAGCAGCCAGGGAGGTTCATGGCTGGGATGCGAGGGCAGGGCATCTGCCAGCTTGCTGAGAGGTGTTCAGGCCATGGAGGAGAAGAAGGAGATGGTGTTCACTCACTCAGCTGAAATCATCACTGCCATTTTGGCAAAGCCAGTGAGAAAGTGAAGTAAAATCCCCCTCCTCAGTCAGGTCAAGGCTCATCCTGCTCCAGGCCCCTTTTCTACAGCTGACAGCACTGATGGATATTGTGCCTGCACCCGGAATCTTCTCATCAGTTTTCTCATCAACCTCCCATCACCTTCCTCAGGGCTCAAATCAATCACCAAAATAAAACCCACTATTGTTCTTGGGGATGTCCTGTGCAAGGCCAGGAGTCAGACTTTGATGATCCTTGGGGGTCTCTTCCAACTCAGAATATTTTGTGATTATCCCCATTCTAGGAAACCATCCTCCTTTTCCCAGCTGTGTGTGGCAGTGAGGAGGGTTGATCCAGCCACAACCATGTTAAGGCACAGCTGCCTCAAACCCTCATCCCAACCAGTGCAGCAACAGCACTTGGTTCTTATTTCTCCTCTCCGTTCTTCAAGGCAACCTTTCTTCCATGAGCCCAAAGTGGTTTCCTTTTACACCGTGATAACGAACTGATGATATTTATGGTGGTGCCAAGTCTACCATAAACCACAGCAGCTCCCTGGAAAATATTTCCTTTGGCTCAGCCCACTAAGCCATTTTATTTATGTCACATTTAAACACCTGAATATTGAACGCTGTGTTTAAATGGGACTACAAATCAATACTCAATAGGGAATGTGTGTGTGGAGGGGAAACCCAAAATCTCTCTAGCTTTGCTCCCAAAACATAAATTTGGAGAAGCAGGAAGAAAAGATGCTCATGAGACTGAATAAAATTCATCTGAACATATTCACCATGATCCTTATCTCTGGAAAACAATTACTACTACAGATTCGATTAATTTTTGCAGTATGTTAAAATTAATAAAGTAGAAGGGGACAATGATCGTATAGATGATTTTTGATCGAATTTGCTTGTCTGATTTAGGAATACAAAGTTGATTTAAGTTGCTCCATTTTCAAAATCTAACATTATCTACTGGAATTTGCAGTGAATTTATAGTTATTGTCAAAGGTTGGGATTATAAGATTAGTTTATACATACCCAAGAGATATAGAATAGCTTAAAAGAGACTTATGATGTATCAGATGAAACTGTATTCTTTCTTTGGACTAATGAACAAGTTGCTTCCCAGTTTTCATAGAACCATCATAGAATGGTTTGGATTGGAAGCAACATTAAAGACCATCTTGTTTCAACCCCCCTGCCATGGACAGGGACCCCTTCCACTGGTTACTCAAAGCCCCATCCAACCTGGTCTTGAACACTTTCAGGAACGTGGAAGCTACAGCTTCTTTGGGAAACCTGTTCCAGTGTCTCACCACTGTCCAAGTAAAGAATTTCTTTCCAATACCCCATCTAACCCTGCCCTTTTCAGTTTGAAGCCGTTACACCTTGTCCTATCACTCCATGCCCTTGCAGAAGTCCCTCTCCAGCTCCCTCATAGCCCCTTTAGCCACTGGATGGCATTCTAAGGTCTCCTCAGAGCCTTCTCTTCTCCAAGCTGAACAACCCCAACTCTCTCAGCCTGTCTCTGTAGCAGAGGTGCTCCAGGCCCCTGTGCATCTTCCTGACTCTCCTCTGGGCTCATTCTAACAGGTCCATGTGCTTCTTACATTGTGGGACCCAGAGCTGGATGCAGCACTGCAGGTGGGGTCTCACAAGAGTGGAGTACAGAGGAAGAATGACCTCCTTGACCTGCTGCCCACATGGCTGGTGATGTAGCCTGGGACACAATTCACACTCTGGGCTGCAAGTGCACCTTGCTGGGCCATGTCCAGCTTCTCATTAAACAACCACCCCACCTAAAGCACAACATAATATATAGCATGATTTGTAGTGTTAAAGTCCTTCATGTTCACCAAGGGCCCATGGAAGCCTGTTGTGCACAGGATCATAGAGTTACAAGAACCTTTCAGGAACAGATTTAGAGAGGACATGGAAAGCATCAAGAATGTTCACCCCTACTGAACCTGGATTTCTTACCTCTGACAAAGTGCCACTGATCAATAAGAAGCATTCACAACAGGACCAAGAGGATGCTTTTATGGCTGTGATTGAATATAGGTGTTTACTGCCAAAATGTGTTAAAAATATTTTCGCTGAGTAGATTTTGTGTTTTGTACTAAGGCCAATATACCAGTAAAGAAGCCCTCAGAATAAATATTTGACGCTGGCAGGTTAATTCTCCATGAATAAATTAGCTCAAATTTATGGCCCTGGCATCACCTGTGAGATTAGGCAACCACACAGTGTTGACAGGCTCATCAGAATTGCCTTGACAGTTTAAGTAACATCTTTTGTCAAACTTTGCACCTTTGCACCTAACCCTGTTTCCCTGAAGTCAGCAGGAAATTCCTGTCATGAATGCAAATATTTTGCTTTGCTAGGGAATTTTCTGTGACATTTTAAAATTTCTATTTGCTTTCATTTATAATTGCTGGCTTTTTTTTTTTTTTTTACTTTTATAATACAATTTTTCTGCCTGGAATTAGTTTGTCCCAGTTACAAAACAGTAGAAAGTCAGGTAATGTTTACATTTTTTTTCCCATAATAATATTAATTTTTTTTTGCCTCAGATATTTACTTTATTATGGCAGTCTTGAAATGAAGCCTGTAAAAACTCCATCAAATATACATATATTTTCTTTCCCAAAATCATTGCAAAAATGAGGTTCCCACCCCACAGTCCACACCAAAAACTCAAACAGACTATAAAGGCACATGCTCTCTGGCATTTAATGTGCACAAGGATGTCATTCCAGTCCTGCCTAGGAAAAGCTGAGTGGTACCCAGGTTTCACGGAAGCAACCTCACAGCTTTAAGTATGTTCCAAGTTTCCTGACAGCTTTTTTCGAGTAGTTGCAATATACTGTATCAGAGATGTTACATCCCTCTGAGAACAGTGGAAGCATAATGTCTAGCATGGAGGTCCTCAGATCTTCCTCAAAGAAATTCCTGGATATACTTTTAGTAAGTTAAGCATATATATGATTTTACCAGGTATAGTTTATTGACTTTCTTTTCTGTCACAGGAGGCCAATTGTTTAGCAAGCACATTATTTATGTATTGTGTCACCACTCCATAAATTATGTAGACTCATAATTTAGGTACACCAATGTGTACTATTAACAACCATTTCTTGAACATCCATTGCTTTTTCTCTGCCACAGTGGTTTGTTTTCCTTTCCCTTAGAGACAGAAGTGAAGAAGAGTAGCTTATTGTTCATGCTAGAGAGAAATTTCGGTCAAGAGATCTCAAAATGCCAAAGTATCAATTTATTTGTGATGTCTTATTTGTTAGTCTGTGCAATTTATAGTAAGTCCATTGTTTTACAGTCACAACTGTAAGTTCCTGTCAAGCTGCAGTCTCTCACCTTGTTAATCAATGCAACTCATGCTGACTCTTCATGGGAGTCAGCCATTACTAGAAAGTGGATTATTAACCATCATCAAAGTTTCAGCTCTTGATTACTGACCTAATTATTCAATTCAGCACATGTAACTCAGAGGGACAGGATAATGTTGTAGAACTGTTGAATTCTACAAGTTCAAACCATTTTTGTTGTAATACCACAGGCATGCCAAATCAGGGTGTCTGTGTGCTATACTCATTGCACTCTGATATGGGAACCTTTGCACAATTTTACCCTGATGATCTACTTGTATCAGGAAGGAGATAAAGCAGTATTTCTTCATAAAAAGTTCTAGTTTTGGAGGTATGTAGATAACGCCATTTTCCAATTTACCTAAGAAAATTCATGGAGTCAGGATCTCCCTTGATTTTTCATTGGCACAATTACTTTATGGTTGTAGACGTAAAACTAAGGCAATCATAATTTGGCCAATACATACCTATTAAAAAAAAATGCCCAGTAATTATTAAGAATCATTCTCTGAGTAGCCTCCTCACCACAGACTCTTTCTGAGCATGTTCTTGGGGTAAAATATAGATGTAAAAGTAATTTACATATTCAGTTACAAACCCTTCCAATTACCACCTAATGTTTATCCAAATCCCAAACTCCTTACTAACAATAAATTTACATGTTCGTTGTCCCTGAATTTGCCTAGAGAAATAATATACTTAAATAAGAGAACTTAAGTTAATGTTCTAAGTGTGCTAATCAAATGTTTGCTTCTTTCTCAATATACTCTTTCAAAACATAACTTTCGTAATAGAGAAGAGGTTTATCACTGAGAGATCTAACTAATAAAAGACTGAGTATGTGACCACTGGATTATTTTTCAGATATCCTTCCCACATAGAAATGCTGAAATCCAACCCCAGACCAATGCACTTCAGAAGGGCATCCATACAGAGTAACAATTAATATCTCTTCTATGTCATATATTCCAGAAAATAAAACAGCCTTGTGCTAGATACCTGTCAGAAGCTGCTTTTAACAGTGAGCTGACATGTAAGTAGTGGTATTATCTATGGGTTCCCTGGGTTGCAGTAGGGAGGGAGAATTAGAGCTCACATCAGTTAAGGTTTGCCTCACATTTCAAAGATATAAAGTGGTATTTTCAGTTTTCTTTATTGTTAAGGGATCTATTATTTGGAAATAGTATCACCAAATGAGATGGATCTTTTTTGGTGACAGTCACTGACATGGAACAACTCTGTACTTAAGATACCAAAAGAGTCCTGATCAATTAAGTCCAGCCTTCATTGTTAACATTTAAAATTTTTACTACAGCCATACCTATGAGGTCTCACTAACCTCATGATTTCATTGACATTTTATAGAAAAGAATGAGAAACTGTCCCTTCTCCCACAATAGCGTTTTCTTATGCAGAGCTGTATGTGGGCCAATATCAATATGCATTTTATTGTCTGCATTGAAGTGGAGTCCTGAGGCAATAAATAGTACTGCAATACATCTGTCTAATAACCTCCACTTTTATTCCTCTGCCATTACATGGGAACAGAGATATGGAGGTTAATGATGATGTCTTGGTTTTTTCTTGAAGTGATGATTTAAACTGGAGCAGATGACCCAATGATTTCTGGCCTGGGGACTAAATCCAACACTTAACACACACTCCCTTGCCTTGCAGTAAAAGAGTGTCCTGTTTAGAGCTGTCAGCAGTAAGTGCTGTGATCCACACAGGGGTATGGGACAGTGTGTGGCTGTTGGGAATCACATGCTGCCCTAGAAGGAAGCAAATGTGGCAGGCCAGGAATTATCCACCAGGTCACTGGGAATAGCTGTCAGAACTGGGACTCGGGCTTAGTGTTTCTTGCTTTGCAATCTCATCCTAGAATCAGCTCTGATCCTGCTGCACGTTTTACGGCACGTGTTGCCAGCAGGGCTGCAGAAGGTGTCATGACAATCTAAATTACAACAGAATGCTGTCATTTTTGATTGGGACACCTCTGTGACTGCCTTCGTTTCACTTAACACTTACAGGTCTCTTTTACAACTTCCTTCTTTTGTCTGCTATCCCTATGGAGACGATGCTACCCATGAAATTACATGCAATTAGTATTGTCAACTTTAGCAACATTTTTACATTCCAGAAAATCCCTGCAACACATAGTGAAAGTTAAAATGATAGAAATACTGTTGTAGTGAACAAGGAGCAAATCCCTGTTTTACCAGCAAGTCAGGAGCAATTCTACTTGAAATTTCTTCATATTACCAGATGGGGAGGTGGATCAGAGAGAGATGGGGAAAGTAATGAGACATTCAGTGAACACAGCTTCTCTCTCCTCTGATCTATAAACTGAGCAGAGAATTGTTTATCCAATGTGCAGTCCTCCCAGTGTCTCCCCTCCAGCAAAGAGCACCAGGAAAAGCTGCAGAGAATCTTTCAGACACCTCAGAAAATGGAAACAATTGTGGAAGCAAATACATGAGGAGCCTTTGACAGTTCACAGAAACACTTGCAGTGTTGTCTGGATTTCCACCATTGTGTACTAATACACAATGTACTCGAGCTCTCTCCACCTCTGCCTCTCATCTTCTGCCCCAGGCTTCACTTCACACCTGCTTCATTGCTTTGCTTTTAGCTGAGTCCCAGCTGAACAAGCAGAACCACTGTAAAAAGTCCCAAAAGCTATTATGAAAGTGCCCTGCCCTGCTCTGTACACAAAGACTGTCTTCATGCTTGTATGAAATCTAAAATGTGGACTCCTGACCTTTTCCCCACAAAGCTACCTCACACAGACCACACACTTTTAGGGTAAGTGCTGCCTATTCTCTGTGTCTGCAGTATCTGAGATACCAGGGAGCTCTCCTTGGTTACTCGATAATAACTGCAACTTTATTACTTGCTAACAAATGAAACCTATAATAATGAAGTTCTTCCCCAGAGACAAAATATCTGTTAAATCCACTAGGAAAAAAAAAAATGAACAAGCTGATTTTAATATCTTTGTAAATAGAAAGACCTCCTTAATCAGCATGAAGCTTAAATGAGGTACTTGCTAAGCAGGAACACCTACACAGGAACTGATTTTCAGCAAATTGTCTGAGATGGCCCTCTACTCTGGATAATTTTCAAAGTGATTACTACATCATGCCAGAGGCTGAGGAGTAGGACATTACAGGTACTAACAGGAACCGGTGTCCTCTATATTACAAGCTGTGACATTCAGATCAATTTTCACAATGGATCACATCTCACTTACAGCTGCATTTGGGCTTCAAAGCCAGCCCATTTCAGTACTCAGCTTCATGAGAAAATTAACTGCTCTGGCTACAAGCAGAAAAAAATACATGTTTACAGATAAATTGATATTATTCTAGTGAATGCTCTCTAATATTAAATAAAATAATTTTTATTCTGAAATAATATTTATTCTGAAATTAAGACCTCTGTAGCTATGGAAGCATAATTAATCTTTTATAGTTATATTGCTTTTCACTGCAGAAAATGAAAGTTCTTGCAGCATTGACTATTATCCTGCATTGCCACAGTGATCGATTAACCATTGATGTGTGTGTCAGCGTTCACCTTGGCAGGTTCCAAGGCAGCAACACCGCTCACTAATTTGGCAGCTTCTGCTTTTTTTTTCCTTCTTCTTCTGTTGAACACCCTTTATGTCAGAAAAAGGCAGGATACTGAGACAGCCAGTGAGCACAGAGCTATCCAGGATGTTGTCACACTGCACCATCTATTCTGTGTGGGCTACTGTCAAGTGGATCAGCTCATCTTTTTACATTACTACTAATTTTTATCCACTAGGACAACTAATAGTTAATCTAATAATTAATAATTAATCAAGTCAAAGTACAGTTAAAAACAGACAGACAAACAAGCACCTTTAAACCTAGAAGGATCCCATCTCCCTTTGTTAAGCCATGTTTAAGCTCATGTAACACCATACCAGCACTAACAGAGAGGTCCTTTCTCAAATCTATTTGCTGTATGTGCCTCCTTGGCCCAGGTGCCACGCTGTGGCTCAGTGAATCAGAATAGCTTATTCAACCGACAGATGCAGCAAAGGAAAGTAACATTCAGTTCCAGATGGATCAATGAGCTGATCTCACTGGACATGAGCACTGTGACCAAGCTGCTGTGAGTGCAGAGGGGAGAGAGTTTTAGACTGCCTTGGACTGTGAAACCCCATGCTGAGAGTTCAGCCATTCAAACTGCTCCCCAGGAACTGGAAACTTCACATGTGGGTGGGAAGGGAAGAAGGGACAGGGCAAGAAGGTACTTGAATGAGCCATAAATGAAGAATACAGATGACTACTTCAGTCAGTCATCATCACTTCTGATTCTTCCCACTATTCTATGTACTGTGCCAAACACTGAATCAAAACCTGAAGCAGATACCTGAATCAAAGATGGTCAGGTTCTTCTGCAGGGACTGGGAACCCCTTAAGAGTATGAAATTCTAAGAAATGACTACATGTGAAAATGATATTTGTTAAATTGGCTACTGTCTCACATTCCTGGTATGGACCTTGAAAAGTGAAGGATCACAAAGAGAATCCATTCCCCAAATTAGAGATACATGACTGGTATCTATTTACCACACTTTATTTTCAGCCTTCCTTCATATCAGATTTCAATGGGCCTTAGCTATGTGGTCACAGTCCACAAAGAAAAACTAAGACACTGCAACAAATCACTCCATAAAATGAAATGCTTGTTAAGGATGGGAATTATTTGATCAAATGTAGATACTTCTGAGTATCTGACCTCTGAGCTGGCCATCCTCAGCTTCCTTTATAGCCAACAGCCCTCACATGAGGCAGAATTCCTTTCTTCTAATGTAGATATCTAAAATAGGTCAGAGGAATTGTACCCTAAACATGCCAATTTCTCCCCACTGACTATAAAGGAAATCCAGAATAAGTGACACAAACAGAGACATTCATACCGTAGACTGCTTGTTTGTATGTGTCTTGCTCATATCTCCTCTTTGGTGCCTTAGTTTCCCTGTTGAATAACTGGCATGAAGTTATTTATTCTCCTTTGAAAAGCAAATTTTATCTCTGTGGATGATATATATTACAGAAGTCAAATGCTTTTAAGAAATTATCTTTTCTGTTTTCCTGAATGGGCTAAAATTAACTTCATCTAGATAAAAGGAAATGATTTATCAAAATCTAAACTGAATTCCTTACAGAAATAATTTAAATTATTTTAATAAATTGGTAGTCTGGTGACTCTTTTCCCACAGCGCATTTAAGTTCTTTCT
Organism: Climacteris rufus; assembly: GCA_013398175.1. Classification (NCBI taxonomy): domain Eukaryota; kingdom Metazoa; phylum Chordata; class Aves; order Passeriformes; family Climacteridae; genus Climacteris; species Climacteris rufus. The sequence goes on along the minus strand of VZRZ01002427.1, from coordinate 28,522 downwards.
CACATGTAATCACCATACTGTAAGAACTGAATAACACTTGTTAATATGGAACAAAGTTCAAAACCACATCTGAATTTCTGAAATCACAAAGGGAAGTCTGATGACCTTTTAGTCACTTCTGATGTAAAAAGAAAACCCAGGTTTATGGTTCTGCCCTAAAGTCTGCAGCTTGTAATGAAAAAGGGTACCAGGTTTGAGCAGTCTAGTTCATAAAGAATACAGAAATAAGTTGTCACTCATCCTACCAGGGACAGGCTTTTATTAGACAAAGACAGTGTCATACTCCCCGGAGACCTCTGCCAGAGAGCCCCAGGAATATCTCTTTAATTTATATTTGAGATGACAGGCTGGTATTTCTGCAGCACACTGAGCAAAACCACCTGCTTCAACCACATTGGGATCAGTCACTGCCTCTCTGTGCTCCTCCATCTTCCATCACTCTTAACTCAACAAGAGTAACTGCATTTGACATTTCTAAGTTCTTCCAAGGAATATCTGAATATCCAGTTGATTAAAGTGGCTCTAGAAGTTCAGAAAAGCAGTATTTAATCAGCGGCCTAAAAGGAAAAAAGCACATAGAGAAAAAGAGGACAGTTGTAAAAAATTCCTGTTTTACATATATTCTCCTTGTTTAGTCTTTTTTTTTTAATTCCCCTCAGTTTAGATAAGTAACTCCAGCTTGAAACAGCAGACTGTCCTGCTTCCAACACGCCCTCTCCACATCATTCTTAAGAATTTGCTTGTCATTGCTCACTCAAATCCACCCCAGCCTCTCCTGGATCAAGAGGACCTCGACATTAATTTCTAAATCCACACAATTACAGTTCAATTACAGAACAGGTCTGGCCACACAGAGAATCACTACATAATATTCAGTGAGGTTTATATCTACCCTGTGGCAACTCTGCAGCAACTCCTCTTTGCAAACAATCTCTGTGTTTTCTCCTTCACTGCCAGTTCTCAGCATTGCCTATGCAGCTACGACAGTCCCAGACTGGGGCCAAGAAATCATCCCTGACTTTTGGAATTTGGTACTTTGTTCCAGGTGTCTCCATTACATCAGGTTCCTTCACAAGTTGCCCCACATCAATTTATACTTTCACTAAGTTATGAAACAACAGTAGTGACGTTTCCCAGTTAGAAGAGACATCTTCAAAGCTAGTGCTGGTTTGCTGGAATTTATTATGGTGGAACAATCAGATCCCCACCCACTCCTCTTTTCTGGATAAGGCTGCACGCTTCTTTAGAAGACCTAGATTACAGCACTGAATAAAGCTAATACCAAGACTATAAACAAAGCCCTTGAGCCCAAAGAAAGAAAAACTAAATTTCTGATAGCCATAAAAAACACAATGAGAGAACAGCACTTAACCTTTAGTTTTGACTACACCGGGAAATTCCATCACCTCTGGGCCATTACAGCTGTGCCTATTAGACCTGCTCTCAGCAGGGTTACTCAGGATTGAGGGTTGAAACACTGGTGTCAGCTGATAGTTCATCACTTGTAGATGAACAAGTGGGACACTTTTAGATTTCCCAGTGGAGGATAGGCCCTTAAGGCTGCTTTGTGCCTTATCAGGAAGGAAGAGGGAAGAAAAAAACTAAAAGCACTTTACTTTGACATCTACCTTCAGTGATACAGCACTTTACTCCCCAGCAGGAGGCTCAACCTCGTAAAACAGATTGCACTGTAAAAAAATTCAACTGTCACTTGAAAATGCTGAAAATTAGACATTAATGCTGTGTTAGAGAAATTATGTATTTCTTTAGCATTGTATGTACATCAAACTTAAGTTAATCTCATCAGTCAGTTGGCTGAGAAATGAAAAACTGGTTTTGAAATACTGAAATGGCTTCATTTGGAGATGGTTTATAATGGCCTTAAAAAATGCATGTACGTATATGCATACACCTAGCAATCAATATTTAAAATTTTCAGGGGAAAAGAAAGTAACTCTCAATATTTTCCATTTATGAAAATAGATCTTGATACTAACACACCAAATGCAAGTAATTAATATTATTTTTGGGAATAGGGAGAATGGCATGATTATTTTTTGAACTTGCAAGATTTTTTGATAAATTTTAATTCGGGAGAAAACTTCTTAAAAGAAAACAAAAAAAGTATTTTCAACAAGTTGGCACCAGACATGAGCAGTACTTAATCAACCACTATATTAATGAAACATACTTTAAAAAAAAAAAATTTACATCCAGATGACTATTTTCAAGCTGGTAGATTTCTTGTTAAATCCAAATTTTCTCAGTTCTTATCTGCCTTCAGATTGACGATTTTCCATTTCCTTTTGAATTCTTTATCTGACGCCATAGTCATTTTGGAGACTAATTTTTGCTACCAGTTAGATTGTAAATCTCAAGTTATGAGGTCTTTTTGGGTCAATTACTGTAGTTTCATTCTGCTCTGAGAACCATGGGAGCCCTGCTCTGTAACTTAGGCCTCACAGGCATTAAAGTCAGACTCAGTCATTCATAATTAAGGCTAATGATTATATCATGTCCCAAATCTCACAATATATTTGCTTTAGCTGTTCAGTCAGGCTCACCAGTTAAAAGAATCTTACTGTGCTCAAAACAAGAGCTGTCCCACCAGATTCCAACACATGAGGCAGCTCCTCAGATTCTACAGCCCTGGCACCTTGTGCTGCATGGTGGAGAATATTTTTCACCATCATGCTGGAGAACATGCCAATCCCTCCAGAACAAGCGGTGGAAATGAGTAAGGACTTGTGGCTGAAGAATGGAACAAATCCCACAATCAAAACACAAAAGGGGCAAGTGGCAAATGAGATGGACTCAAGACTTCTACCCATAACACTGGGGACACATTGGAGGAAATAGACCAAGGAATTATTGTTGGTAGCCATCAAAGAATAAAGATTCCTGGGAAATTGGGCTTGGGAGGATAAGAAATTACTTTGTAATGTTCAGTCCCATTTACCCAGAAAACAATTAGACCCAGGCTTGCTTTTGTTTTAGAAAAAGTAGTATGTGGTTCTTGGGATAAGTCAGACAAGGACAGATTAATTCTCCATCCCTCAGGAACCCTTTCCCAATCTTCATCCTTCAACATCGTTGAGTGGCTTTCCTTATTCCCACTCCTCTCTCCTGAAAAAGCCTTCCATCAAAGAGATACTGCCGACATGTAAATTTAGACCAACTTCATGTCCTTTCCATCAAAAATAGCTCTGAATGTAAAAAGTTTGGTGTTAATTTATGATTTTGACTAACACTGAAATATCTGCTTTATCCTTCACCCGTACTGTTTTTTTTCCTTTATTCATTAACCTTTGAAAATTAAGTGTATTTTTTAAACACAGTGAATATGTGAATGTGTATTTCACCTGGCACCTTCTTTCTCTCTCAGATGTGGCAGCAGGAAGAAGGTTATGCCAGCCACTCCTGGGGTGGGACACATGAGAACCTCACTGAGTTCTGTGCTCTGCTGCACTGGATGCTCTACAAACCATTATCAAACTCATAAACAACTGCCAACAAGAACACACACCTACTTTGACTCTTTGGGGATGCTTAGCACTAGTCAAGCAATGGAACATCATAGCACATACCTATTTTAGCTCCTCACTGATGCAGATTATGGAAACTTGGAAGAAAATAAACTACTTACCCTATCACTGCAAATTCATGAAGGGATCACATGACATAATGATCTACCATGTGTCCAGATGGTTTCTTTGCTTACAAGCAAATTAACCAATTGTTAAGTTGGGGAAGAGAGGGTGTTGTTTGTTTTTGTTTTTCTAAGTACACACCGCTAACAAAACCAGCTACCTTGTTTGTCCCAAACCTCACATTTCACAGAATTCTGACACTGCTTTCCTGTGAAACTGGAGCTGTGCTGAAAGATAAGTTACATCCTAGAATGGAAGTCAAATCAGTGCATCACAGTGATAAGACCTAACACCAGTGAATAAGCTTCTGCAGTGATCTTATAAACCTGTCCTCTGGGCAAACTCTGCTCTACTTTCAGAAGTCTATTGTAATAATACTGAATGTGGGAATTTGAAAACAAACCACAAGACTTGTGCCCTTATTTGCATGTTAATCCCTTCATTGCTTCCCCATGTCACAGCTATTTCACAGCTTGCAAATATTAGTATCAACTCTGATTTCAAAGTGAAAGTTCAAGACCATTGTTTATGTATGCACCGGACTCTGACATGTAGTAAATGATACTATTTCTTTGCCCATAGTTAAGTTCTTTGGCAATGCACTTTGAAGTACAGTGCCAAAATAGGCACTGGCTGCAGATCTTTGACAAATCACACCACATTCTGTCATGGTGAAATAAAATAAATCAAAACCATTTTTCACTGAACAGGACACAAACAATGTTCAAAGCTCAAAAATGTACATGAAATCACATTTGTTGTTAGCCTTCTGATTACAGGCAAGAAGCAGGAAAGTTTTGTTACATAACATACTGGAAGAGGCCCAAACACTTTTCTTTTTCTTCCTTAAAGAACTTGAGTAAGCAGGCAATAATTATAGGTATGGGAGAAATGACAGGGTGCTGTGCTTCCCTTCTGCTCCTTCCCTTAGCTCTTACTTGTTCTAGGAAAGCTGGGCTGGCTATCTCGATGGTCTGGCCTCCCACTCACTGTATCAGCTCCAAAATCTTAGGTTAGGATGATGCTGTGCCTTAATAACCTCAGAGGACAGCACTCTTCTGTTTTTCAAGTCCCCAGGGTTTCATTAGAGAATCTGCTAAATCAGGCTTGTATAGTCTGTCGTTAACTGCAGAATTTAATTACGCTGATTTGCATTTAGGAAAGACTGAAGCTTGCTGAGTTGTTGCTGCTACCATGCTGTGTTTATCTTTTAGTCTGTTTTCTAAGGGTTTTTTTACAGTGCATAAAGGTCACGGGGACAAACATTCTCGGTGCAAATCCACTCCTGAAGATGCAGTCACACTGGGGACTTGGATAAAAGCTTACAAGTAGGGAACAGACTCAGTAGCAATACAGGATTGTACCAACCCCACACATCAGAACAGCCAACATCAGCCCGGTATAATCAGAAGAAATTATGAGAAGGGCATGATGATCCATTGAGGCTCTGAAATGCACCCATGGGACATGCATTTGCAAACTGCTTATTTAGAACATATGAGTTCTCCACACCCATAATGTTACTGAGAAAATGCCTGCTGACTTCAACAAGAGCTCTGCCAAGCTTGACACTTTTGGTAATCACATCTGTGTCACTGAACTGCTGATGAAGCATTTTGCTCTCTTTTAACTACATCACTCTGGATGAAGAATTGATAAAAAAAAATCCCAGATTGTACTCTCACTGTTGGAGTTTCAGTGATTTTCCTGCAGTAGTAATATGGTTTACATTCTGAGTATTGACAAAAAGAAGTGATTTCCTTCAGAGTGTTTGCCAAGTCAGGGGAGAACTCTGCTGCTGTAGCTGAAAGTCTCATTTCCTATCTTGCAGGGTCTCTACCCCAATGAGTTCCTACTTCAGACCTCTCTACAACACCACAGGTTTAAGAAGCCCTGTGAAAAGCTTTTTGTATTCTCATTCTAAACACAGACAAACACAATCACTCTGTGCCAAAAGACTGCAGCTGGTAAGGAAATTAAATTTACTCCAGATCATCCAGAAATGCATCATAACATGAATGACGGAGAGATAATGATTAAGACATGCATAAATGTGTATCACAGAGCACTTTAAAAGTTTAAGGCTTAATCTGAAAGAGCAAAAACCCAACTAGTAACGATGTCTTTTTTTTTGATTCATAGATGGATTCATAAGGAGAACAATGTATTAACAGCGCTAATATGACATTTACTCTGCAGTATTCATTTATTTCACAGCTCTTTTGAATCCCAGCAAATGCTACACCTTTTGCCAATTTTTTTAAAATGGAAGGGTTTAATTCCAAAAGCCAAGGCTTTCAAGACAGCTCATAAATTTTTCTCCAGTACAATCCACACCTTCTTGGGTCTTATTTCCCAAAAACGCAGAGATGCTTCACCAGGAATATTTAACATGTCTTCTCAAACACTGGAAATATGAAAGTGTCCTACAGATATCACTGTAATTATTGTTTTCACATTACAGTTTAAAAGATTGGATATTACAACATAAAAAAATTGTACCTCACTTTTTTTTAACATTTAGATACATTTTTCATTAGAATTTCTCGACAGAACCTGCATTAAAAAGCTCAAACAATAATCCAGAAAATCTAAATTACTTCACTCTCTTTGCACCCAAATAGCTAAACTCATGCTCAAAAACATTTAAACGTTTCCTATTAACTGAATATGAGGTCTACTGCAGAGACTGACAGAAATTCTAGGACATGAACAATTTGTGGAAATTTTTCACTCTCTCTGAAATTGCTTTCAAGCACCTGGAATGCATTGCTAAGCACTATACAGAAATGATCCTGTTTAGACTATGAGATTTCAATTTACATCAGAGAAAAATGCATTTGTGAAGTATTTATATACACAAAGAAGCATAACATTAACTGCACTGTGGAGATGTTATCACTTACAGCCACTGAGTGCCTCAACTGCAAATTAGAGGATAATTAATTTAAAATAGTCCTGTACTAAAACACAGAATAGAGTAGTTAAAGGAAAAAGCTGTAATAGTTCCCATGGTAGAATTTTCTTTATAGAAAGGACATGAAAGTTACATCAATTTGCCTAACAATGAAAGATTGGAACAGGGTGTAGGGTAGGGTTGACCTTACACAATACTGGTCCTTAAGTAAGATTTAGAGGCACAGCTTGACATTAATCCTAAATTTCTCTCAGCCCCACTTTCAGGTCCTGGTTCACCACATCTCTATTGCCTGGATTCCTGATACACATAAGTGAAGTCTCTAGCTCATTTTTAACAAGGTTCCAAGCAACCAAAAATGATTGGATACATGCTTTGGGGCAAGCACACTTGAACACAAGCAGTTTGGGAGACCCGCAATCCTTGAAGCTGGAAAAGGGCAGGGTTGGATCAGTGCAGCTCCCAACCCTCACTGCGTTATCGTTGTGTGAGATCTGGCTTGCAAACACTCGCCCACGTGAGCATCCCTGCACAACACACTCCCCAGGGAGTTCTAAGTATGAAACATGGATGCAAATTGCTCCTGCACTTAAACAATTACAAGTTCAGAGCCTTGTCTTCCACCTAAGCCTCAGAAGAGGGAAATTCTGCCTGCTTGGGGCCAAACTGTTCCAACTGCATATTTAACATTTCAGCAAGTATATTTTTTCTTATGGAATAGATTTATTTTATATATATATAGTGCATTTGTCCTTTCCAAATTTTTCTTTATATATCTATGTAGAAACCCATAATGAGTTAGCAATTAAAATTTACAGATAACCTTTTACATGGAACGAACTTCATTCTTGTCAAGTACTTAGGAAAAGACACATGGTTTTGTGATTTGTCTTATCCTCTCACCCTGTTTACTGAGCTATTAACATAGGTTTATTGTAGGTTATTAACTTCAGGTTTTTTGATATTTTTCAGCATATTTAAATATGTCTGTAACCTCAGTCCACACACTTGAAAAAATGAATGCATATAACAGTAGTGAATCAGATATATGCATTAAAAAACGTTCTTCCTTCTTGAGGCATACTTCATGTTTACTAATGACCCACTGGCAGATCACTCATATCTCAGGTAATTGTGCTCTTTGCAGCTGCTTTACAGTATTCTGCAGGAATGCTAGGGCAACAAACCAGACCTTTTCTGTGCTATTTCAGTAACACTTCAGAGAAACGGTCATTCACAGTAGACCTTTTCAAATTTCTATGTAAACTATTACAGTGATTATTTTTTCATGTTTAAAAACCTTCTTTTAAATTTAAAAAATGTTATTTTTAATTTTAAAACTAAAAAGATTATTAGTGGTGGAGGATTTATTTACAGTGGCAAAAATCTGTGACTTTCATGGCAATCATAAGGCACTGCATGATAGACCACACTCTTCCCCAAAGATTTATTTTGTATCTTTATTTTCCCAAGAAATATCCATCTGTGACTGCAATAAAAATCAACAGCTGTGCATTACTTCATGATAGCATTGCTATTAATGTTTTTCACCTTGTAATGACGAAGAGAGACTTTCTGTAGTAAAAACTGTGCATAAATCACCGAATAGTTTGGGTTGGAAGGACCTTAAACATCATCCAGTTCCAATCCCCCAGTCGTGGACAGGAACACCTTTCATTAGACCAGGTTGCTTCAAGCCCCATCCAACCTGACCTTGAACACTTCCAGGGATGGGGTACCCACAGCTTCTCTGGGCAACCTGTTCCAGTGCCTCACCACCCTTCCAGTAAATAATTTCTTCCTAATACCTAATCTAAACCTGCCTTTTTTCAGTTTAAATCCATCACCTCTTTTCCCATCACTACATGCCCTTGTCAAAAGTCCCTCTCCAGCTCTCTCACTCTGTTAGGTACTGGAAGGATCTCTAAAATCTCCCTGGAGCCTTCTCTTCTCCAAGATGAACAATCCCAACTCTCTAAGTTTATCTTCTCAGGAGTGGTGCTCCACCCCTCTGATTATCTCTAGGGCTTCCTCTGAACTCACTCCAACAGTTACACACCTCTCTTGTGCTGGGGACCCCAGAGCTGAACGCAGTACTCCAGGTGGGGTCTCAGAAAATGCAGATTGCTGGAAACCACATCATCATTTTCCCAGGAAACTAAAAAATAGCTTAAAAATAGCCTTAATAAAATACAAACAACGTCAACTAAAAAAAACCCAAAAACAGTTTACAGCCTGTTTCTGCTGCCTGTAATAAAGCTGCTACCTGTAAGCTACTTCCTGCAAACAAGTCCTTATAGTGCCAGGACTCAACTTGGCAGAATGATTGTATCATCCAGGCAGATATTAATTCTGAAGAAAAATTGGGAGTTCTGAATTATTAAGGAAGACTGTCATTGAAGTTTTCATTGAACATCCATATCCTGAAGCCATATAAATGTCATAAAAAGCCACAGCACTTTGGCTTTGATTCAGGGCAATTCTTACCCAGTCAATCAAACTACCTCTGTATTTAAAGCTAAGCATGTGCACAGTGTTTCCTGCTAAACCGGGCCTCAGATTCCAACCTCACTTTATGAATCTGTCATTTTCATGTTTCTAAGCAGAACCTAGAGTCTTAAATTCCACAGAAAAATACTTAAAGACCTTGGCAGAACCTGCTTTGTCTATACAGAGGGAAATCCTCTACAAACTAAACTACAAATTCACAGTCCATTTGCTGTTCTGTGCCAATTCCCCAGGTGAACAGTTGGTGCCCTTGTTCATTATTAGTTTAAACACTTTCAAAGTATATTATTAGACAGCAAATAAACGTTTTCTTGATAAAGGCTAAAAGGCTGTTTACCCTAAGACTCTTGGAAAGCTACATGTAAATTTACTTTGTAGATGGACAAGTTCCACCACATTAAGTATCTACAAAGATAGTCCCATATGGAATTAAAATGCTTTTAATTTAATTTAGCTTAATCCACTTTATGAGTAAAACAAACAAAATGAAATGGAGGCTGCTTTAATTCTGAATGAGAGTTCTGTGTGGTTTAAATAGACAACTGACAACTTCTAAAATAATTCATAGAATCATAAAGTGGCTTGTGTGGAAAGGACCTTAAAAATCATCTCTTTCCAACCTTCCTGCCATGGACAGGACACTTTGCACTAGACCAGGTTGCTCAGAGATCCATCCAACCTGAGCTTGAACATCCCAGGGACGAGGCATCCACAACTTCTCAGATGAACTTTGCTGAAGACCTCCAAGTAGATGATCCCTGACAGTGTCCAAACAGAAATAAGAAGAGGCAGGTGCTCTTGTACAAATGTTCCCCCTCATTTGCAACACGTTGATATGGGACAAGGAAGAGAATAGCAGTGCTGTGTTTTCAGCCTGGCTTCTTCATGACCAATTGTGGCTGTATTTTAAGAAGATGCCATTCTTATGGGGCCTTTGAAGCAAGCCTCTGTACAGTTTTTTGGACACAGGACTCAAATACAAATCATATGAATCAATGTTAAATGAATCCCTGTGTGCTGAGTGGCAAGAAGAGGGCTGAGGTCTGTGGGCTACACATCCGGGGAGTGGGGCGGGCACTGGCCCAGCCCTGTGCTAAAAGCATCCTCAGCCTTTCTGGCTGCCGGCGGCGGGCAGAGCTCGGAACCACGGAACGCGCTCGGAACCACGGAGCCCAGCACCGCGGACAGCGCTCGGAGCCGCGGACAGCGCCCGGCACCACAGAGCCCAGCACCGCGGACAGCGCTCGGAGCCGCGGACAGCGCCCGGCACCACAGAGCCCAGCACCGCGGACAGCGCCCGGCACCGAGGACCGCTCATGATCCCACATCGCCCACTCCCTCCTACGGGATTTTAAGCCTCGCCAAAAGTCCGACCAAAGAAATTTTTTTACGGAAAGAGTGGTTAAATATTGGAATTCTTTGCCCGGGGAGGTGGTGGATTCACAGTCCCTGGATGCGTTTAAAAGACTGGACGTGGCACTCGGTGCCATGGTTTAGTGGAGGTGTTAGGGCATGGGTTGGACTCGGTGATCTTGGAGGTCTTTTCCAACCTAGTGATTCTGTGATTCTGTGAAATGCCTTTGCATGTGTATCCAGGGAGTAAGCTAACACAGCACAGGTCATTCTGTAAGTGCAGTGTTCAGGCTGGGCTTTTCCAGGCCACTTGGAGGATTATTCTATTTCCAGAGAACCAGGCATTCAAATCTCATCAAGGCTTGTGGAAAACATTCGACTAAGCAGCAACTGTTATCCGTTAAAAAGGATGCTCATCCTTCAAAGCTCATCACTCAAAGCTCACTTAAGCAATGAGTTGACTCTGTGATTCCAAATGTTCAAGGTCTGAAGGGAAGTGCAACTGAAGCACAAATCTGGGTTCCTTCCTTGCTTCTGTAACTACAGACTGAAGAGGAATTCTTGTAATGTTCAACCTGAATGTGGAGGCACCTTCCTGGTGTGCCCTGCTGTCAGTTAAATACACTCAGGATTAGGTGGCTTTATCCTCAACTTCTAAAGACATTGTTTGTGCATGCATGATGAATACAAATACTTCTTCTCCAAAAAAACAGTCAGCAAACCCGCTTCTCTACAGGAGCACAGTGCTGACATCTTGGTGTAAATGCTGAGCTGGGCTTAAAATGGACAAGAAGACCAGTGAGACAGTGCAAAGAATCAGTACCTTTTTCTAACGTCTGTTATCTAAGAATCTCTAAATGCTTTTAAAGTTACTTCTCAGCAAGCTGAACAATACTCCCATGTGATAGAAAAATGCTAAGTTGCCCACTTTACAAATGGCTGAACACAGATACAATGAGGCCCATTAGAGAAAATTTGCAGAAATAGAGATTTGTTTTTTTTCCACATCAAAGTAGCTGCAAATCCCTGGCACAAATATGTTACAAAGGAGCAATATGCCTTCTTCTTCAAAACAGGATCATACTGTATCAGCAGTCAGTTGCAAACTGAACCCAGAGACCACATCTACCCTCAGTGTTGGTTCAGAATACCCTCACTTCCAAACCAGGCAAAATAGATATGCCCTCGACACTTGTCTGACAGGCAAGCAGTCAGCTCTGATATATGTGAAAAGGAGAAAGGACATAATGTTGTCATCTCAGAGGTAGATGGAAAATTCAGATCCAGAAAGACACGCTAAGATGAAAAAATAATAGAAAATCATATTTTGCCTTTTACTGCTTTTGCTGTCTCACAAAATTGAGACACAACATTAATTTCGTTCAGGTTTGCAAGTCTATAAAAGTAACACCTGTAGAAGCTGTTTTGGCACAACTATTAATACTTCACCTTTAGACAGGTTTGAAAAATCAATATACTGTGAGTTTTCACTAGAGACAATAATTAAAAAAAACCAAACAAACACCCAAACCTTCAAATGAAGTGATATAATCTGCCCAATGAATGGCCTGAAGTTTCATTGCTCTAACTTTTAGCAATGAATAATAGCCACCTGCACAACAATCTGATTAGAGAGCACAGATGCCATTTGTTATAATTAAAAATCTTGTTCATTGTCTTTCACTTCATTGGTCGTTTCGTTGGAAAATTCAGACTCATTTATGAAAGTGATAATCAGGGTCATTTATAGATCACTCCACCCTACACAGAGCCCCACGAGCCCCTGCAGTGCAGTGTTGGGGCAGCCCAAATTTAAAGGAAACAAAAACCTCCTCTGCAACAAAACCATCCTTTAGTCTATTTGGGTCAGACTGCTAATAGCCAGGAATGCTTGTCATTACAACAGAGAAGACTGCAGACAGCAGAGCTAGAAACACAAGGTCCTTATGCACTGCGGCTTTGAGATGAAGCACTTATTTTTATAGGTTCCAATTTAAAAAAAGTCACATCACCTCATTCTCAATAGCAGTGGGCACCCAAACGCCGTGATAGAGTGTACAGAAATAAGCACCTACATTCCCAACAGCTAAATCCAGTGCTTTGGCTTCAATATCTATCAATTGCATTTTGCAAAAGTATGTACCACAGTGCTCCTTGCCACATTGTTGACTGAAAGAAACCAGCAAGAAATAGGAACAGTATGACATCCAGTGTCTCTCCTGGTGAAGTTCAAAAGACTGTCTGCCTCTCCCAGCAAAATAAAGCCATGACCTACATACACACCATAACATTGTAATGTACAGAGGGAGAAACCATGAGGAGGGCATGGCTTTCATCCCACAGTATATTTGTGATCATAAAAAAGGCCTGAAGAAAGGAGAGGGTGGAAGCTAGATCTTCCATGCTGGGGAGAAAAGCAACCAGGTTAGGACTACAGCTAAAAACTTTGCTACAGATGCTTTCACAGGGCTATGTTAGAAAATTATCTAGAAGCACACAGTCCATCTAAGGAGTAACAACACTGCAAGAACTGAAAGAGTATTTAAACCACTAATCCTTTGCAAATTAGCTCCAAAGAACTGACTGACTGCTATGCTTCAGCACTTCTTTTTTCTTTTACTTTCATCTAAAGGACCTCACATGATTTATATTGTAAACTTTGAAGGGTCTCCTTTGCGAAAAACAGCCAATCTCCAGACCAGCATTTGTGCACCTCTTTTTTGGGTCAGTTGGCACCATTCTTGTAGATCATCTCCGGCAACCCTGGGACACGGGGATCTCTCACCACAAATACACACCACATTCCACCACTCAGGCAAATCTGCTGTGGAATAAGGATTACCCTAAGAGATAGCATTTCTCTAGGAGATGTTTGTCTAAAGCCAACACATACATCTCCGCAGACTTAGCAAGGCAAACAAGGACAGAATAAACTGTATTTAGAACAAATGAACAGAAGAGGGACTGTAATGAACGGCAAGTTTAAATGCAGTCAGGGTAGATCTAACCAAGCAGGTCTGGGATGTTATTAGATTAGTCATGGGAACATGGTGCTCAGAGCAGCTGCCTGACCCAGATTCATTGTCAGTGGCTGGCTACTTGGAAACAAAATGAAGAATGTCTTCATGTGCTGTGGTTTCACCTTGGGCATCATTTCCCTTTCTGTGCCCAGCTTGAAAGACACAACTGCAGATGATATGCATGGAGAACCAAGACCTAAATGGGTGGTGTTGGTATCAAAATGAATACCCCAAATGGGATTTGTATCCATATCTATCTGGACACGTTAGAAACTTTTGTCCATTTGGAGATCTTAGAATGGTCTGCTTGAAACCAGTCTGTGGTGCATGCCAACGACTTTAGGGAATCATCAGTACTCATCAGTGCACTCTTGGCAATAAATGGCTTTGAAAGTACATTTTTTATAGGAATATTCATGGTTGCAAAGGAGCTATCACATTCTTATTGTAAAAGCTGCAATGACTCTCTGGGGTCTCAACGCAAAGAAAACTACGCACGCCCATTACAGATCTCAAACAGCAGCCCTCTTTCTGATGAAGACAGAGAAATAAGACACCCCTCAATAACTTTCCATCCTGCAGAGAGTTCTCATGTAAATCCTGCTCACTTTATCCCTACCAACAACCTGAAAGGAGTGAAATCAAGCTAGAAACACCATGTTGAATACTAAAGAAATTTTGAATGCAGATTGTGGTCTTGCATAAGCAAAGGATGAATTCAGAACAGACTAATAGCTTGTGTCTAAATATGCTTTTTTCAGTCTGTTCAAAAATACATTTTTAATGGTATTGACAGGCTCTACACGGATGGGAAAATTACATGCTAAAAAGCAAAACTGAGGTGAGAAAAGGAAATTAAATCTCCACTTAGCAGAAAAATTATTTCAATATTTGTTTTCCTTCCAAAGCAAGATGAAAACAAGGATTGTCGAAACCTCCCAGTAAACAATATTTCAGATCCCATCAATCAAACTCTCATTTTATTAAAACTGAAATAATTAATTTTCCACATATTATTTATATAACATAAAAGCAAACAACCATCAAGGATTATATTTCAAAGGTTTTTTTCAGATATCAGACTTTGACAGAGTACTCTAATTCCTCTTCTTCCAAACATTGCATTACCAAAACCATAATGTTCTTACATGAGTTTAATGGCACAAGTACAGAAAGAAATATTTGATCTGAAAATTTTATACTAGACTCCACTAGCTCTCAGAAATTTTTCATCAACTGAAATATTATCAGTTTACTAATACATAGGATATTGCCTGATTCAGTAAAAAAAGTTAGTTTCTGTGCACTATCTGTGACAAATTCTGCTTAGATTCATAATAAAACCCTGACTCAGCCACCAACATGGACATGAATAGAAGATATTACCCTCAGTTTTCTCTGTAATTTAGCATAAAGCTGTTCTGCAAGTGTAGCCTAACAGGTATTGCACAGATTTACAGATTCCTATCATTCCTTACTGAACAACATCTCTTCAATACATCAATACTATTTGTATCATTTAATATAATGTTAATTATAGACCAGTACTTAAACTTGGCACAATAAGACAATTTATATACTAAACAAATACAGATCATATTATGGGAGTTTAAATTACCACAGTCAACACTTAAAAAGAAAGGGAATGAAAGAAATTTTCACCCCTATTTTACAAATGGGGAATAAAGATAAAGCCCCATGAGAAGGCCCAGGCAGGCTGTGATTCTCACAGAAGGAGGTGGTAGAGCTGCCCTGCAGTGGCACAGCTATCCTGTGCATGGCACCAACATGTGATTTATCCAAGGTCACACAGGAAATCAGTATCATATTCCCTCCAAATTCAAATTTGTTGCATGCCAATCCAAGAGCATTCATTGAAGAACAGCAGTTCTCAGAAACCATGAGATGTGTCAAAGCCTGTGTGAAGGATATAAGCTGAAGATACCACAATGGCACCTGCTTAGCACAGACCACTGCATTTATTGGCATTTAAGCATGGGGTTTCCTTTACATTTCATTTTTTATGACTAGATCAAACCCAGTGCCCACTGGAAATACCTCACTCCCTCAATCCCATGCAAAGGGATGCAATTAATCACAGTTGTCTTGCACATCCTGGAGCCTCAGGAGACTTTTAAAGCCATTTGACTCCATGCAGCTCCATGCAGGCAAACAAAGTGGGAACAGTGAAATGTTACCACACTCTGCAATCACAATGGACATCAAGGGCAACATATACTGTGAGAGGAAAACTGTGTAGACTATGGGGCTCAAGTGACACATTCATATAAAAGATTTACTGTCCAGATTAACATGCTGAATTTTGATCAGACACTTTGCATTTCATTATCATAGGTTAGTCCTTACTCTGGTTTATAGTCAAATCTCTAGACTTATTTTTCTCCCCATGGCAGGACACATTTGCATTAACAACTTCTCCAGTTGCTCCATATCATAGCAATGTGGCACAGGCTTTTCAGTCAGATTGCATGCCATATACTTCCACTCCAGCACAGCACATACAGAACTCCATCAATATTCTTTTGCTTCTTACCCCATTCTGTCCTTGTAGCTAATTGTTAATGCCTTTCTTCTCATCATAAAGGTGTTTCTCTACAGAATCACCAATACCATTTTTGCCTCTCCTCACACCTTCAGCATTTATTCTTACTCCTTGCAAACCAAATGTGTAACAAAATACCACTGTTTAGGACTTTCACTAATTCTCTGTGCCTCACGCTCCTCTGTCCTCTTACAGATGTGCGCACTCCATTTTACTGATGCTGCAGAATCTTGAATGGACTTTCTTGCAGTGGTGCTTTGCCTCACCTAGTATCATAAAGCATGTCCCTGAATCTCCTCTTCATCCTTACTGGTTTTACTTTCATGACTTACAGCATTTACAAACAGCCTTTCCAAAGCTAATGCCCTACTTACCCACAGAAATGATACAGCTTGGTTAGTTTCCCTTTAGAAGGACTCCAGCTAAGAATGGAAAAGTAGTAAAGCTGAAATGGGAGTCAATTAGTAAAGAATTAAAGGATAGGACTATAGTTAATGTTAGTCTATAAAGATTTCTAGAAAATGGGTCCTGTCAAACAAATCCAACTTCATTTCTTGATGAAATTACAGATTTGATTGATGAAGGTAATAGTGTAGGCATGATAGACTCAGACATTTGGAAATGCACTTGGCTTCATTTTTTGAACACGTTCCATTGCTGGATTTTGACAGCCCCCAGCTGCCTTACTCTCAACCCTTCCCAGTCATATCTTTCAGAGGCACAGGTGCCATCACATGGTGGGGGAGGTCGGGAGATGTGACCTTCCCCCATTCCCATATCATGTGTGACCTACCACAATGTACAGATCCTCGTTTTTACCATGCAGCAAATGACAGACATCAGTTCCTGTGTGTGTGTGAAATCAGTGTAACAAGCTCCAGTGCAATACCTTATGGGAAAAGATGGTAGTTATAACCAAAATTTGAATATGCTGGTTTTATTCACTCATTCTATCTGAGAGTTCATCCATCACACTGTCAAGTGCACAGAGATATGTGTTCAGATAATCTGACTGAGATGATTTGTATGTGCCACGGCATACATGGGACACCAACTATTAAGTTCTCATTACAACACCTGTTTTTTCTTGAGTGGCAATGACAAGTTAGTTTTTTGGCATATCTTTTATACTTTTTATGAGTCAACAGTTGAGAACGGGTGATGCTTTTCTTTTAAATGTTGCCTACTCCGGCATTCCTAAGTATTAGGGAGTTTGCAGCTCAGTAGATTATTTTGTTTATATGGAGTATGCTTGAAAAAATACACATTTGTTCAGCTGGTGTGGCTCCCTGTTGGCATAACAGGAGAAAGAATTGTGATCACACACATAATGTGCTAGTACCTTCTGGCCTTTCAGTGTCCTTAGAAAGTGAGGTCCTGTGCTGTGACTTTTATCAGAGTCCAGGCCTTCTGGGCTTCGCAGCACAGCACAATCCTTAGCCTTATTGCTGGAAACAATGTTCTTTATCAGCACATGACATTCTTCTCACACTTATTTCACTGTTTTTTCCCGTGTTTACAGAAACATATTTGCATCTGTATTTCACTCATACCAATGTCAATACTTCTGCTACAAGTCTCTACATGTTTAGTTATGTGTGGCTTACTACGAGGCTCTCCAAAAGGAGAAAGCACCAAGATACAGAATCTAACAGAATGGATGTGCTAATCCAACACATTTACAAGGCACAAGAGAAATAAATTGATCCACTTTTCAAATAACAATTGTGTGTACTGGACTTAGCTTTCATGATCCAGTGGACTCTCCTAGCCTCAAAAACAATTCCTCCAGGAACACCAATAACAAAGATGTTGTGCTATGGTTATTTTAGTCAGCTGAGAACTAGACTTTGTGTCCTCCAATCCAATACATCCTATGAGTTGCAAGTTCTTGATGAATTCACCAACTGCAACACTCTTTGATATACAGACTCTATGCACAAGTGGAGACTGCATGTGTCCTGACTACAAATTTAACTCACTCTTTGTTTCACTCCACGAACCAGGATTTGAGCATCTGTGTTTCACACATAGCAATTCACCTCTAAGATGCTTTCCAAGCAATGCTGCTAGCTGCCTGCAGAAGGCACAGTTCACAACTCAAAGCCCACTCCAGAGCCCTCCCCACAGAGATGGTGCACACTGAGGACACATCTCTTCCCCCTCCAACTCTGCTCCAGCCTTGTCTCAGAAGGCCTTGCAGCCTCAATCCCTGAATGCAACAAAAGCATGTTCACACATCACAGAACAAAAGCATCTTTCAGGACTGAATCCTGTTCCTCAAGCTGAAGAAAAACCCCATGCAAATTATTTTTATTGCAGTAACAATGAAGCCATTTGGGGACAAGGGAGGTTCCTGCCAAGTGATGTGCAAGGTGGACTCAGCAGTCACCTCCAGAGAGTACCTGTGTGGTCACAGGGTGGTTCACAGCAATTCCTTATGCAGCTGGGGCTCTGTTCCTCCTACAGCACCAAAAGATGAGCGAGCAGGCAACAGATCTTAACCATCAATAACTATCAATTTAGGATAGATTCAAACTGTGACTGAAGATTCAAAGCTTCCCCTTGCCCAAATTCAAAATGCCCAAAGCCTTCCAGTCTTTCCATTGTTCTGCCTTTCTGTAGTCACATCTATTCATAATGTGTCTTCTTCACTACAGCAGGAAGCAGAGAGCTCAGGAGAGCACTAGGGCCATTGGTCACCACTCTGCAGATTAGCCCACTTTGTCTCAGTGTTTTTGGTGATATCACTATTAATAAGCAATGTGTCACTAGGATATAACTCTTCAAAATCTTAAGGGGTTAGGCTGAAAACAAATAAACAACATACCTGAACATGAAAATTAAATACTAGGGAACTCTCTAGAAACCAGAAATTCAAATGTGATAGAACTGTATAGATGGTGAAAAGAAAGGAAACTTTGGAGGAAACCAAGGTAGCCTCTCTCTGAAATAAAATGGAAAGCTAAATTTTGTGCAATTGAATTTACCTAAATGATTATACTCCTCCTCATCTATTTAATATCTCCCTAAAAGTGTGTGCTTTTTCTCCTCATTTAAACCCATCAAAAGACCGGAATGGATAATGTGATGCTCAATGTTACATTTTTACATTTTGGCAAGTTGCTTCTAGGCATTCTGTGGGGTCATTTTCCTCTCTTCATTTACTAAATAATAACTTCCTTATTTCTACAATAACCCCCTTATTTTTCCATAGATGGAGTTCTATGAATCCATCTCATCTTGCCTGTTTCATTGCATAGATGAATAAATCACTTTTGACTTCACATAATTTTGCCTTTTCTTGCAAGACTTTTGAGCATCAAGCTCATTTTTTTTCCTGTACTGAATTAGAATTCTTTTGATTCCAAGTTGTTTTTTTTTTTATTGTAGACACAGTCATGATGGACTCTACTATTGCAAAGAAACCTGTGAGAACACCATATTTTATGAAAAATATCTGCAATTTATACTTACAGCGAGCTTCAAATCTTAAACACTCCACATCAGAGCCAGGTGAGGTTTAAGGACAAATACATGCATAATTCATGAAAACATAACCATTATTGGTAGCTCTGTAGAATAAATAATCCTTGGTAGACACTCTGCATTTGAAGGATGCACCATATTCATGCTAGCAATATAGAGCCAAATTTGTATTTATGGTGTACTTGCAATCCACTCAATTCTGTTTCCATTTGAACACACTGGTGAAATACAGTGCAATATTCTGTTTCAGTTACCAGCACAAGATGCACAACTTGAAGCAGAGCTCCTGATAGCCAGAGAGCACAGAAGAGCTGATCACTGCACAGAGTCCACCAGGGATCTTGTTATGCCAATCTAATTAACCTGGAAAATGCTCGGCTAGCACCATGCTCTGGGCTCGCTCACAGATGGAAAATGGGCTGTTCAACCATTGTGTGTGCAAGGCAGACTTCTCACAACTCCCAAGTCAGCAGAAACATTTAAGCATATGCTTACCATTAATGTAAAACAGGTGCTTAAGTATGCTGCCGAACAGGGAACATAACAAGGAGCACGCCTCTGGAGGACGTGATTTTTGCTTTAATTGCTGTTGCATAGGATTTATTTGCTACCCTTAGATATTATCAAAAGCCTCCTTTCCCTATGAAGACTGCAATTCTGTTAAAATTGGAGTAGGAAGATAGTGAGAGATGCTCTCTCTATAAAAAAACCCCAAACAACAAGGTGTATCTGCAAAAGCCAAAATACTGGAATGAAAAAAGAGATAAGTATATTTTATTTTTTAAATTTTTAGAATCTTTTATAGATTTAGATTCCTACAAGAATGTCCAAATCCAACCACATAGGATGTTCCTTAACACATTTTTTAACACATTACAAATGTAAATGCACATGGTTAATGCAAACAAAAAATAATGCCCAGAGAATAACGTAAGATCAACAGAGAACATGAACTTCTCTTCCCTGAGAAAAACTCTCAAAGAGTGAGATCAGGAAAGATTTGGTCATACCAATATGAACTACAATTAATTTCTGAATTACTGCTCTACCCACGGCATTTTATACAACCTTCATGTAGACCACAGATTCAGATTTTAACAGAGTCAATAAACTCGGAGCTCATGAATAGTCATACTCCTGCATTACAATCACTTGCTTTACAAACTAGATCTTCATAAGTGGTACTTTCAGCCCCCTCACAGCCGGATGAAAAGGCATTATTATGAGCATATTTTTTACATCCTTATAATTAGGCACTAGAAAAGAGCAATACAAGCTTATTTCTAGGTTACTTTCGTTGTATCATATGCTGCAGAAGAACTAGTCAGTATTTACAGAAAACAAGCCAAGCTATAATTTCAATTTTTTCTCTGTGTTTTTAATAACGTCAGTCCCAAATGAAAAACAAATAAAAATGTTTCATTTTCAGCATGTTTTCCAGTTCAACATCATCAGTGAAAACAAGCATAAGCAAAATTGCAGGCATGCTGCATGATCTGGGGAACAGATGATGGAGGAGCTCATGGGGTTCTCCACAGGGGACAACTTAGAAAAAGAGATGAAGTAAAAAATACAGAGTGCTCATCTTAACCACCTCACTCTGCTTTTCTTCTGCTTGCTTTTTTACCATGAGCTTCACCTTTTCTTCACTTGTCTACTGCAGTATATTTCACTGTTTGTCATCTTTTAAAAATTACTGAAAATCCCTAGTGACACTGAACGTGGTGGGGTTATGTGTTGAGACTCAGATCTGAAGGTACCTGAGCCTCAGACAAAATTCTTACTCATTTCAGCAGGAGTAGTAAACCCATTAAGTTTGGCAAAAGTTTTGCTTGAGTAAGTGCTGAATAATGACTACAGAATGAGGCTATGCAATGTGTGACTGGAATTTATGCCAAGTCTGTCTACACATGCCTGAGTTGACAAAATCTTCTGGCCACTATTCCCTGCACGGTGAGAGGGATTTTGTACGGCATTGACCACTCTGTTTAACACCCAGTGCTGGACCTAGGCATGCAGTGTTCACCACTGCAGCTCATCCCACTGTCTTGAATGGTTTGTTTTCTCATATTTGCTTTGATTGGACACTTGTGTGCATCTCAGGATAACCTCTAAAGTCATTATTCCATAGTAATTACAGATGAGATGGTGGGAATACTTAATAGAAACACAGAGTCACACTATGGAAGAGGCCTTGTCACAAACAAAATCCTGAATTGGTTGCTGAGGTGTGTTGCCTTGCTTCTTGCAGTTGTGAATGTGTTTTACTTTTTGTAGCTAGTTTCACACGGTCCTTTCTGTAAACATAGCTATGTTATTGTAACTGTATCTTATCATTCACATTCCTTTCTCATGGACACAGAACTTTGATGGACATTTCCTTTGACCACTGTAATTGAGGAAGAGCTGATTTCCTCCAATGAATAGTGATTTCCAAATGGATATTAAAAATAAAGAAGGCGGGTCTTGCCCCCCTTCCTTCCTTCTCTCTGATCCTGGAAACAGGTGTCTCTGGCTCATCCTTTTCGTGTCGCTACTGTGACAGAGGTGTACTGAGTTTGCACTTCTTCTATTGTGCTTTGTAAGTGTGCAGCTTGGGAACCACCTATTTACAGTGGGGGGTTGGACTCAGATCCAGTTACGCATGGAATAATTCTCTCCCCTGATCAAGATACCACAGGCAATTCCACTGCTTCTGTTCCCACTCTTCACTTCTAGAGCAGTGAAGAGGATATAGCTGGACATACAGAACCCACAGGGGAAACGTGCTTGGAAACCACCTGCAAGGCACACACTTCGTCCCAGTGCACAGCCTAAACATCACAACACGGGTGCTTCAGGAGTTCCCAGGACCTCACCAATACCTTCACAGATGCACAAAGTCAGTTTTTGCAAAGCAATATTTCAAAATATTCTGACTCCAAGGACAACCAGAACACCACAAATGCAAACTGTGCTTGCTAAAATGCAAGGTATGTTTGCTACAGTGTGCTTAAAAGGATAGAAAAAAATCCATGCAATCTACAGGTGAATGCTTGCTACAGCTGGGTCCCAGTTATCAGTGTACTGTAAGCATTGTGGCTCTAATGGTTTAGATTTATTTTTAAAATTGTATTCTCAACTGCAGCCTTTTCAAAAGGACTGGATGCTATGGGAACTTGCTAAATGCAATGCTCCATTGGGAAGGAATGCCAAGCTTACTAAGTGACAGCATTATGCATTAGTGGATTACATGAGATTTAGAGTACATAAAACAATTTAATAAATGGGCTTTGCTTGTTAATCTCACGTGAGTCACTGTGTAGTACAATACTGTACAGACAGCACACATGCAAACACAGACCTAGAAGAATAAATCCTCGTATTGCTCTTGTGATGACATTAAACCATTTGGATTAAATAATTTTAAAGCCGGGGGTGCATTATAATGTTCTAGGGCAGCTCAGTGTATATGTACAGACCATGGACCAAGAGATTTTTGCTACAAGATGGTATCTTGCTGAGATGGAGCTCCTCTCCTGCTGCAGCTGGACTGTGCTGCTGAGATACTGAACCTGCTCCTGCACAAGCATGCTGGGACCTGGGAACAGCAAAGCTACAAATGTGGAGCTCATCTATCTTCACATGCCACTGCAGAGGTAGGTGACAAACCTTGGGCAGATGTGCAGAGTAGTTCTTGTCTCATCCAACAGCAGAGACTTAAGATGCTCTGGAATATCTATGATTGTGTTTAAGCAACAGACAGACTCAACCCTTAGACAGCTGCAGGGTAGATGTTTATGGTTCAGCTTGCATCCCATAATTCCTTAAGTCAATGGAGATTAGATGGCATTTAAGACTGCAGGTACTCTGGCCCTTTTTACACATCTACATGAAGATGGGATGAATCACACCCCCTAATTTATAGAGAGAGCCCAGGCTGACTAACTTAGATATAAATGTCTATACTGAAGAAGCCAATGTTTAGTCAGAGGAATCCTATGCCCATCTTGTTCTAATGAAGAAGTACCACACTCCCACACAGACTGTTCCAGCAGTTCATCAGTTTCACTGTAAAAACTGGGCACTTTATCTTCTGGTTTGAAATGCTCTGACTCCAACTTCCAGCTTTGAATCTTGTTTTGTTTTTGTCAGCTCCATTAAAGAGCCTGTTGGTACTAAGAGTTCTGTACCAACCAGAGGTGTTCTTGGGCATGATTCTCTATTGCCTTCCCCTTTACATTGTCAGTTACGCCAATACTAAGAGAGTGCCAAGAAATGTGACCTCTGAGATATACAAGAGTGACACTTGGAATGTGTTATGAAGTATCTGCTGGCAGTTGAAAGACTCATTCCATAATGCAGAAAGAGAAACTCTCCTCATCAAATAAAGCCTCAGGCCATCAACATTTACAAAACTTACATTTTAGGTATTTATCTTAACAAGCAAATCCAGACTTCATTAATGAATAAACGTAGCCTCTCAAATAAAGATGAATGCAATGCTGTCTTTTCAACTGCACAGACAGCTCTGTGGCTCTGTTGCTGCTCAGGGCTCTGCAGCCACCCACTCAGCTGTCATTCAATAAAATCATGACAGTCCCTTCTATTGCTCCTGTTTCACTGTTTAGGAAAGTAGTGAAGAGACTCAGAAAGAGAGGGAGGAGATAGACTATCCTGTGAACAGTCAGACAACTCAGAGGAGGGAGAAATTAACACAAAGTGCACCTTTATCCTTGCAAGCAAGAGGAACTGAGGAGTACTGAAGAAAAAGATGCAGGTGTGAGGAACACCATCAGATTCAAGATTTTGAACCTTTCCGATGGTGAGAATTAAAGTCAGACCATATGCCCTCCTTCAATCTCGCACTGCTAAGTAGCAAGCCAGCAAAGTGGAGTGCTTCACATGGCCCCCAGAGTTACTCTGAGACAGCCTGGCACCACATATTTCTCAGGGCTCTGCAACTTTAATGGATCTTTTATAATTCCAATACATGGTAGTCAGGCTTTGCACTTCTCTATGCCCTAAGGAAGGATGTATCTTAAAGGACATTACATTACATGGACAACATTAGGACCCCACTGAGCTCGTGGAGCTCTCTGCCATTCCACCTTAAATGTGCAAAGACTCTTAATTTCCATCAACCAGCAACATGACATTAGAACATTCTCAGCACACCTTACAGCTTTTCCACAATGCAGCAATTCCAGTGCCTCCTGTGGATTGTATGCCTGCTGCTCATATTATCCTAACAAAGGGGAACCCTTATTCCCCTTTATGCCTGACCCAGAAAAGATACCAGAATGTTACAGTCCTCAAAACACAACTTGCCTTTCACTAAGCAGCAGCAGTCACAAAGATTTTTCTGCTGCAATCTTTGCTGTAGTATCAGCAATTGAATTCCTGTCTGGCTTTAAACTTCAGTTGAAGTCATGGTAGCTCACCTGGGAACTGCCACCACAATTCCCTTGCCTTCAGCTCTGGGGGTCCCTGCACTTCAGATGAGGCAGTAGACAGCTAACGAATAGTACACAAAATCTGCATTGCATTTGGCTTCTAAGTCAAGCTGAATACAAGACAGAGGGAAGGCTAAAGTAGCAGTGAGCTGCACTGGATCAGGAACTCCACCAGGTACTTTAGTGCGGGAGTTTCAAGAAAAATCTATCTCTTTGCAGCTTCTTTAGCCCAAGTTAGGACAACTGCATTCTTGGCTGAGAAGAATTTCACCATGTTTCACTCCAATGTGATTGAACACTGCAAGAAATATACCTGTAGGTAAAATATGGCAAAAAAATATGACAAGGTCTTATTTGTTTTAATATTAACTTATTGCTCCCGAAAGACACCAGAGTTGTGTTTCTCAAGGAAGAGCAGGAGCACTCCAGCGATGACAGAGTAGTTCAGTCTTCGTGTCAATTGTACCTTTGAGGTCTCTGAGGCCTCAGAGATGTTAGCAGACTTCCAAAGGGATAACAGTTGCCACTGGGCTTATTTTTGTTTGGCTTTTCTATATGTACATCCAAACTGCAGCTATCAGAGTTGGAATTTAAACGGTCAAACTAAACATCTGAATCTCCAGACTGTTCCACAAGTCCTGTCAATAAACCCAGACTTTCTCTTTTGCCCCATTCATACATTATTCACCAGAGTAATGCAGAAACAGAAACAACCACCATGGTTTCTCTTGGCAGTTTCCAAGCATTCAAGCAACTGCAAGGTTAGACTGAAATCCAGAACAAGAGTTTCACAGCAACATCCTTCTAAGACAGATAGATAGAGAGTTCACTAATTTCACTGACAACTAAGTGTGCCCAAGTTACAAGCCTGCTCACACACAGCACATTAATTTGCCTTCAAGACCTCTGTGCACTCCCCCAAGCCCATTGTTCCCACTCACCCAATTGTCTAAAGCCAAAGGTAGTAGCTCATCACCTTTGTTGCAATTGTAACTCTAACAAATTGGGATTTGCATGAGTGTATGTAAGAGAAGAATCTGGCACTGCTGTAAAGGCCCTCTTCAAAACAGCTCTTTGTTTGCCAATTCATTAAAAGCAAACAAAATAAAGCCTGTGTACAGGATAGATCAGTCCCTGGGAAGACAGAGGAAAGAGCAGAATAAAACAAATGTAGTTGGCACAATTGTCCTTGACCTGACAACTGAATGTGTAAGGAAAAAGACTGGAATATTTTAATGAAATAAATTATACGGCCATACCTAAAGTTAGGATCAAGTGCAAGTGCATTAAATTAACCTCCAAAAGTGATCAACATTTATCTCCATACCATATTGTTGCATATTAACTTCAAAAAGACTGGAAAACTGAAGGGTACATCAGAACTTACTAGCAGAAACCACTGTGTATTAATCATTCCCTACAGCATTTATGTAGAATTAAGAAAAATCCCATTGTAAGAGCCTGAGCTACTTCTGTAAGTTGCATTTCCCTGGCTCAAATGATGAATGGGAAATGCAGCAGTAAAACAAAAATAGGCACCTTTCCAGGTAAATGCTGTTGTTTAAAAAAAACCAAACAAAGCCCTGGTGAAATACTGCCACAGGGATAAAAACATTTATCTCAGTGTCACAAGAATGGCTTCGTTTTTTGCTGGTCTAATTAGGTAATAAAGAAATCACAGGTGTAGTGACTCCATGAGCTATTACCACACTTAAAGAGGGTCCACTGCATGGCCAGGGACCAGTGTGTCAGTATTATCACTTGCTGTCACATCATTTTAGGAATGAAATAGCTCAATTTAACAAAGATTTTTAAAGAGAAGAAAAATCAATACATAGTTAGAGGCTTGTCAGGATTCTAAGCAACAGCAAAATTGCCAGAAGACAAACAAACAAACAAAAAAAAATAAAGTCATGGTGGGCTTTGAATTTTCAAAGACTTTTTGAATTCTGCTGAGGCAATTAATGCAGGACACACTGTAATGCACCTCCTGGGATTCCACACACCCCAAGCCTGTGTTCTCAATGACTGCCAGGTATGTGAGGGACAACACTCACAGCACTAGGTTTTGACATGAGAAATTCACGACTTTAATTGTAACAAAAGTGATAAAAGAGCAAAAATGCTATTTTTTAAGCATCACCTTAAAGAAAAGGATAAAGAAAGTACTTGGCTCAACTTGTTGGAACTTCCATCAAAAGTATATCTGAGATTTCAGGATTAGGTCCACTAAATACTATCCTGAAGAAATATAAAATGTATTCAAGTATCTTAAAGCTCAAATATTCACCTAAACTTAATTTGTGCTTAAATAAACTGCAGATCCAGCTACAGCCACAGACCAGATTAACACAGAAACCAAGTGTGGGTGGTTTTGGTGGCCCATAAAAACAGACATTATTTAAAGAAATCACCTGTCCCAATGTAACCGTTTCCTTGTCTTTAAATTTGTTACCCAATGTCTCAAAAATGAGTTCCCCAAAGGAAAACCTCACATTCAAGTCCAGGGAGACTGCCCAAGTGACAGAAGTAAACTGTGACTTAGCAGCCTGAGGGGCCAGATCCTGCTCCTGTCTGAGTCAGAGGCAAAAAAACTATTGTCTGTGGCTGAAGGTTTGAGTTGTGGGCAGCCCCTGCTAACACAGCCCTGTGTGCAGATCCATCACCCAGCCTCTGCTCATCCCCCAGAGCTGTGCATATGCGGATCCATTTTGCCACGCTCAGAAGCACCAGCCAGAAATCCCAGTACAAGCTCTGGCTCTGTGCTGAGTGGCAGTGGGGGAATCCCTTCCCTGCCTGCTCCTCATTCCCTGACTTCAGAGACTATCAAGGAAAACGTGTGAGAGGTTTTTATTAATTCTGTGATTTTACACATCCCGGGTATGTAAATTAGGTTCACCCTGTACTTCAATCAAACAATGTCATCTCAGGTGGTTGATTATTTTTTGGTTTCTGATAGAGAACATCCTAACCAAAGGCTACAATGACTGTTAGGATCAGTAGCATAAGCAGATACCAGTCTAAATTTCCTCACGTTAAAGAAGTTCCAGCACCAGATATTTCCCAGGCATTTAAAATGCACAATAAAAGGAGCATAGTGCAATCATACAGGCTGTACGATTCTCCTGGAAAAAAAAGAAACCAAATGTTTGTCGAAGTTCCTGTTCAGTTCCCTTAGTTGAATTCACAGGTCACATAGCATTGCACCTTCCTCTGGAACACTACTGCTGGAAAAAGCAGTATTATTGGAGTTGGAAAAGCAGGCACCTCCTTAAAAAGCCAGCAAAGCATTTTACTACGGAACTTAATTAAAGGATGGCGAATACTTTGGCTGCGTCTTGAGCACGTCAACAGAAGGCTTGAGCGAAACAGATACTACCTTTGCATTAAATACTAGCGTTTCCCCTCACAGGGGAGGCAAAACACACCCAGGAGCGCTCTGCTTGAGCAGAGAGGGGACAGGAGACCAACAGGTACCCTTTACAAGCTTCAGGCTTTTTGAAACAAGTTGGTTTTAAGGCGAGGCGCCCCGAAGCCTTCCCCAGAATGCGGCGCCCCCGCCCCACCGCAGCGAGCCGCCCCCGGGC
>VZRZ01002426.1:90203-150689 GCA_013398175.1 Climacteris rufus | reverse complement strand
TTCCGTCCTATAACACGCCCTGACCTCCATTTTGATTTGTCTTTTACCACACTCCATGGCTCCAGTAATAAAATCCTGCTGGCAATAAGCAGAAAAGAACCCTTTCTCGTCTCTTTGCTTCCCTGCATAAATTAAACCGCTGTGCGTGAACTAAGCCTAGATTCTGCGGGAGTTCTGATGCCTAGCTCGCCTCTGCTCAGAGACTGGATGAAGCCAAAGTCGCTTTTTTCAGGACACAAGACCAATGCAAAAGGCTCCGAGTTATTCACACTTTCTACCTGCGGCATTTCCCCACGTACAACTCAACACACACTGTTAGATGGAGTATATCTTGCTTAAACTCAAGTTCAGTGCAAAGCACAACAGAGAGCAGGTCAGTTCAATTATAAGGGAAAGGCCTTCGATTATCTCAGGCAAGAAAGAGATAGAACCACTCTATACCCTTGGGAAGGCAGGCTCTTTCACTTGCCAGAATGGGCAGGGTAAGGTGGGTGGGAGCAGAGCAGAGCACCCTGCCTCCTTCAGCTGCCCTCAGTCCTGAGAAGCATTACTTGAGCTTCTGTGAAGACCACCACATCTGGATGACAATCACAGTGACCTGTGATTTTCATCTTCTATAAGTGACCATCTTGGTGATTTAAAGTAGTTCACGACCTAAGTTGTGATGTAACTTCTGAGAAGGAGCACAACCAAAGGTCTTACCTCTTCTTGTACTGGATCATGCCCACATAAATCAGCCTATTTATACATTACAGTCCTCCAATCACCCAGCAACAAGACTGTGGGATTCCTAAGCTTTGGTCCCCCTTCCAGTTGCAGTTAGTGCAATTTATCCAATGACTTGTAAGAAGAAAATGTGTAAAGGCAGGGCCTATGTGGGAATAGAGGAAAAGAGAAACAAAACTACATGCTTAAGTCTGTAGAGCTGGACACAGTTCGAGCTTGCAGTTGAACTTTCCCACAACCCTGGGGGAATGTTTTGTGTTCTGTTTCCTTTAAAAAATAGAGACACTAAACCAGAGAAGGGAGACAAAGGAAAATATAATGGAAACATGTCTTGGTTGTTTGTTTCAGAAATACAGCTACACTACTCAGTTTTGCAGTGATTTATACCTGCTTAGCAGATGCCTGCTCTAAGCTCTCATACCTGTTCCCAAATAACCTGTGAAGATAAGCCAGGAGTGCTCTTCCTGTTGGGGACATGAGTCATATTTCATTTCTTGTGTAATACTGCTACACTGTGTTTAACAGGTTTCTCACCTTATTTTATTTAGTTTACCACTTTTTAGTGTAGCACAGACAAATTTATGAATCACATTTATTTATGCCCCTCAGACAGCTCCATTGTGATGTATGTGATGAATACTGAAAGAGGAGTGATTCCAGAAGCTGCTCAGGCGTCTATGTATCCATGCCAAATTCCACATTATATTTATCTCTCAGCTATCACCCAAACACAGGCTCAGTTCATACCAAACAAGCTTTCTGTTTCTGTAATATTTTCTTTTAATTACATCCATAAAATACAAATTACAAATTATCGTTACCTTTCTGTCGCCTCTTTTTACCAGCTCTTCTCCATTTCCTTTTTCTTTCTTTGTTTTATTCATCCTAATGTTGCCACACTGTATAAACTGAAAAAGAATCTGCCTTCAGGAGTAACTGCCTTTTCCCTCCACATTTAACATGGAACTGAATAAATTACTTGCCAAGAGATTCCATTGTGTCTTATGGAATGGAGTTGCATTATTGGTTGTAGAAAGCAATGGCAAGCTGAATAAGAAGTGGAAGTGATTTTCCAAAAAATGGACAAATGATGAACAAAATCTTTTAACATCCACAAATAACTTGCACAGTTTGACTTCCACTTCCATTCGAAATTAAGGCTATTAACAATATCATTGATTGTGTTTTAAAGATGTAACCCCTGTGTTATTTTCTTACCCCAAAGATGTTCCTTCAGAGAAATTCTCAAGCTTATTTGGTTTAACTTCAAAACAAGCAGACTTGCCAAGATTCTTTAAACCCTCTGGGGGATCTAAAACTGATGAATAAAAGTGAAGGTTGTAGTCCAGGAAAAATCAGGGACCAGGTAACGTTTTAAGACATTAGGTATAAGATGGGTGTGATGATTTAAGAGACATGGATTTGGAGGGTGGACTGTTCTGTGTGTAAGGAAGTGGCTGGATGGACACAACCAGAGAGCTGTGGTTTAACAGCTCTATGTCTAGGTGGAGGCTGATGAAGACTGATGTTGCTCAGGGCCCCATCTTGGGACTGTTGTTCTTCAATATCTTTATCAATGGCATAGATAGTGAGATCAAAGCACCTTCAGCAAGTTTGCAGATGACATGAAGCTGAGTGGTGCAGATGGCACAACACAAGAAAGGGATGCTGTCCAAGGGGACCTGTACAAATTTGAGAAGAAACAAGTCCAAGTCCTTCAGTGGGTCAGGGCCATCCCAGACGTGAGTACAGACTGGGAGAAGAACTCATAGACAGCAGCCCTGCAAAGAAGGACATGGGGGTTCTCATGAATGAAAAGCTAGACAGGAGCCATCATTGTGTACTTGCAGCCCATAAAGCTAACCACATCCTGGCCAAGTAGGTTGAGAGATGTGATTCTCCTCCTCTACTCTGCTCTTGTGAGACCCCATCTGGAGTGTTCCATCCATCCATCTCAGGGATCCCAACAAAAGAAGATCATGGACTTCTTGGAGTGAGTCCAGAGGAGGGCCATGAAGATGATCAGAGGTCTAGAGCACTTCTCTCCTGAAAACAGGCTGAGAGAGTTGGGGTTGTTCAGCTTGAAGAAGAGAAGGCCCCTGGGAGATCTTGTAGCACCTTCCAGTACCTAAAGGGGGCTTTTAGAAAAGAGGGGGAGTGATCTTTTTCATGGGCAGAGAGTGATAGAATAAGGAAAAATTGTTTTAAGCTATAAGAGGAGATTCACGTTAGATGTCAGGAAGAAATATTTTGCTCAGAGAATGGTGAAACTCTGGAACAGATTGTCCAGTGAAGTTTTGGATGCCTCATCCCTAGGAGAGTCAAGGCCAGGTTGGATGCATCCCTGAGCAACCTGATCTAGTGGAAAGTGTCCCCCTGCCTATGTCAGGGGGGTTGGAACCAGATGATCTTTAAGATCCTTTTCAACCCAAATCATTCTATGATTCAACAAATAAAACTTTT
Source organism: Climacteris rufus (assembly GCA_013398175.1). Lineage (NCBI taxonomy): Eukaryota > Metazoa > Chordata > Aves > Passeriformes > Climacteridae > Climacteris > Climacteris rufus. The sequence continues at coordinate 147,500 of VZRZ01002426.1, read as the reverse complement.
TTGGTATTGATTTTTTGGCAATGTCAAGCACTAGTACTAGTACACTTTTGTCAAAGAGGTTTTCATCATCACATCAGTTCCGGTGTAAATGAGCATCTGGCCTGGCTGTCAAAGATACAGGGATTCAATAGGAAACATATTATAACCAATAGGCCCAGTGACTGGAAGAAAAAGAAACAAACAAACAAAAACTCCCAAACTGGTGTCATTTAGGTATTAGAACTAAGATTTCAGGAGTTTTTCCTAGAAGCCATGCTGAAAGGATTTTTATCTCCGTTTGCATAGGGTTGGCACTGAGCTCCCAGACCTGTGCTTGAATGGGACTTTAATGACCCACTGCTTGAGCCAGATTTTAAAGACTTATAATATGAATGTTCTTGTTATTTTGTTCTTGTTTTGATAGAGAATGAAGAACTGACATTTCCACAATTATGAACAGGGGAATCATCACTCCTTTAAAAATATGCTGTTTGCATTTCAGATCTAAAGTTTCATATTTTCGGTGGTCTCAGGTAGATGTTAGGAGCAGTTAATACTCAGTTCATATTTTTAGTCTCATTAAAAAAATTTTAACATAAATTTTAAGTTGGAAAGCCAGCAGAAAGCCACCAGAAAGCCAAAAGATTATCATGTTTTATTTTCAGCAGGACATCACCACAGAAACCTGTCAGAAATTTCTTTTTGAACTGTAGCATATGTTTCAGGGGGACATTCGATCCTAAAATAAAAGGTCCACATGGTGGAGAATCAATCATATTCCTAGGTAAGCTATGTCTATGTTTAACTTCCATCAGTGTTAAAATCAGTTCCGTGCTTCAAATCTAAATTTGTCTTGCCTCAGCTTCCAACTGCTGAATCTCATTATGTCTTTTTACTGATAGATTAAAGGACTGGCTATGAGGAATCTGTTCCTCAGGTAGGTACTCACAGTCCAAGATCAAACCATGCCTTAGCCTTCTCTTCAGCAAAATAAGTAGATGAATCTTCTTAAATTTCTCAGTCTGAAATATGTTTTCCAAATCCAAAATCTTTCATTTGACTGCTTTGAATGCTTCTCACTATTCACAATTCTTTTAAACTGCAGAACAAGAAAGCTCTCCTGTGTGAAACTATCAGTTGTGCTGACTATAACTATTTCAAATGTAATTACTATTAGGGCCTTTACAATCTTTTATGTGTGTATCTTGTTTAGAGACATCTGAAGTTCAACAGAACCAGAGAGATAAGTCGTAATGCTGTTAGATGCTAGTTTGAAGCTAACCACAGAAAATTAATCTCAGCAAAAGGGCCACTTGTTTTATGTTATTTCTGTATTTCCCAGTGGATAGATAAGAAAATGGGGGACAAATGTATCTGGGGGAGGTGAATAACTGTGCTGCTAGATATTCTTCCTGGTGCTGAATTTCTGAAAATCCACATTTAAGCATAGAAAACAGAATATGTAAGAGAAGCAGGAATAAGAGATCACCTGTTTTGCACATAAAATCCAAGGGCAAGCTGCTTGAACCACATGTAAGGAAAAGATGATACTTACATTTGATCCATACAGACCTTTCCTCTCATTGCTGCTTCCCCTGCTGAGGAAGGTGTCATCTGCTTCACTGAGACAGAAGGAGTTTTTACCCCATTTTCACCCACCTAGTATTTTACTACCAGTTCTTCATTTTAGTTACCATCATACAGTTTTGCCTACATGTGTGGGAAGCTTTGAACCAGAGATAATGAAATAAAATAATATCTGACAATGATAAGCATCTTTACCTTTTTATCCATTTTTTACTTCATTAAAAATAGTTTGCAAAGAAAAATAGAAATGTTTCTTGGTTTTGAAATTAAAATAAAACAGATGGTTTGGCATATTTTTTCTTTGCCTCCTTTAATCATTCTAACAGAAATTGTGTTCTCTCTTTACAGCGACAAAATGAAAATATAGGTCATACTAAGTAGGTCCTTATCTAAATGGAAAGGACAAAGTCTCTGTGACACAAAGAAGACAAAAATATTTTTGGCAGAGAAGTACCACCTCCCCAAGCAAAAGTATATGGATTGAGATGTCAAGACCACACACAAGCTTTACTAGTGCTGTGGTTTTGATCTTTCCAAATGTCTGCAGCCTGTGCCAGCTATTCCTGCTAAACCTGGATTTACCCTTCTGAATTATCTCCTTCCCATCTTTATTTGCACTTGTCAGTGAGAGAAACAGTAGCAGACAGAAGGAAATTGTTTGTGTCATCTATATCAGTGTTGGGCTCAGGCTCATTTGTATTCTCACTTAGGTGTTTAATAGGCACTCGAACTTGAGGTGCCATGGTTCTCTCACTGAGAGATACCTTCGGTTCAACTCACTCTGTTCTTCTGTTTCTTTGTGAATGCATCTGTAACAGCAGCAAAATGTCAATTGCTAAAGCCATGCAAAACCAGGAAAGGTTTTTCATTTGTGTCACTGGACACAACAACAAATACACATCAACATAATCAGGATTTTTAGTCATATCCAGCTCCACTACCCAGATCAGTGCATTCATTTCAGAAAGGCTAGAAAGCATCTTAAAGGGAAAACAAATGGAAGGTACTAAGTGCTAAACGTTCTGCACAGTACATGATAATTAACTTAGCCATGCAGTTCCCATTACTGTTAATAGGAATCAGATGGCTAGATCCCTGTGCTAAAAATGTAGTTTTAAATAGATATCTGCATGTGTGCCAAGCACAAAGAATCAAGGCAGCGGAAACTCTCGGTGAGGAAGATACAAACACTGAAGACACTGAAGGTATCTAGAAAGGTTACAGAAGCACTTATGAAACTGGGGCAAAATTGTTCTGTGAGATCATTTACTGGAAGTGTTTTTTTTACATATTAGGTAAGGTTTTAGAGAATAAAGTCTACACTGGCTGAAAACAGAAATCTTCAAAGGCTAGGGAACAGCTGTGCTTCTGCAGAAGACAATAAGAGAATAGGGGCAGGAGACAGGAGAATAGAACAGGACCACACAGGAGTACACAGCCCTGACTTGCTGCCTAAGAAACTCCACAAAGACAATTAGTGATGGGACAGAAAACAGCATGGCTACAGCTGCTGAATTTATAACTGATTTGCAGGCCTGGCTTACTGGCCTAAACTCCTTCAGAAGACAGGGATAATAGAAGAGCTATTTACTCCCTGTAGAAGCATGTAGCAAAAAATATTCGCAATTTAGACATTTCTCATTAAAGTTTCAGAATATAGGAGAGGCATTCAAAGCAAACATCTGAAATCAACTGAATTTTTAAAATTCAAACTGATATTTTGTTAGACATATATAGATATAAAAGTAATGATGATAAAGAGATACCAATATTTTGTTCGTTAGAGGTCAGCTCTGCTGAAACAAGGGATATCAATTCTACAGCCTGGAGTTATGTTAATGTTGTTGATTAGTCATTATGTACAGTTGTTAATAAGACTATGTTGTATTAATTTTGACATAATAATTAAGCCCAGACTGTCAAAGGCATCAGATAGTGAAGCAAGGCTCACGGTCTGAAGAACAAGGGCTATTCAGTTGCCATGACAAACAAAGTGAGAAATCAGTGCCCAAGTCTGGACATTTATTGACTCAGATACACAAAGGAAAAAGAATCAAAACAAAATAAAGAGTCTTCTGAAACTGAAATAGAGTTTCTTCATGAAGGAAAAAGAATAATCAAACTGTATCAAAATGTTTTTTTTTCAGAGACAGGATTTTGGATACACTCTCTGATTCTGTCTAGTAATCTTTCTTCATCAGGATGAAAGAGTTAGTTCTGTTGTTCAGGTATGAGCTGTGAATGATAGTTTCCTTTCCTGTCTTTGAAAAAACAGGCAGACATGGTTACAAAAGGTAAAAAAGGATACACCAAGCTGAAGGAAACACGGCTTTTATTGATGTTCTCAGGCTTCATGACAGCTGTCAAGTTACAAACAGACCATTCTGGGCTGCCAAAGACAGTTGGGCTGCTCTTACACTGAACTTTACCTTGCTGTTATCATCAGAGTAGGCTGACCAGGGTACTGTCCTTCCTCAGCCAGACTCCTCCAGATCACTTTGTCTTGCCTTTGGGATGCCATGAAAGGGTGGAAGGAGTACTGGCCCACTTAGAGACATCTCAGCATAAGCATGGGACAAACCCTGTTCTGGTGCTGTGGCATATTCAGTACCCACTCTACACCTCCTCTGAAATCACCCCTACATGCATGGGCTTGTGCTCAGCCACAGCTCCAGTGATGAGACCAAGCCTTGCATGAACATTGGTGCCATTTTTATACTAGTAGATTAAATAGGTTGCTGACAAATGGTAAGAAACAGTGCAAGTACATATTCCTTTTTCCCTCAAAATGAGGTGAGCATTCCTGTACTGCTTTTCAGGGACAGTACCAGGCCTGTGTTATCCCTTCAGCTATGTCCAGAAATTGCCTGTGAAAGCACTAGCTGACCCTGGCCAGAGAAAGTCCTGCCACACACCACTGCTGCTGATGTGCCAGCAACACCCCAGGTGTACCTGGCCTGATTTGGCTTACTAGGCAAAGAGACTCACTGAGGGATCTGATCTGGAAAGCTACAGGCTGGATGCCACATGGTGGTTGCAAACCAGAGGCTGTGAGGCAGCCACTCCATACGACCCTGTCTGAAAACTCTTGAGTTACTTTGGTCACCACTGCCAGAGGATTTAACAAAGAATGATTTTGTAACAGCTCTGAACTCAACACTGTACTAAGCTGGCTGTATAGTGAAGCAGTACCTCTGAAGTCAGATATCCAAATATCAAGATCTATAAAGGTCTGAAGTGTGGTGAAACTGAGCCATGCTTTTTATTGAAGCTGCTTGGCTCATTCCTTCCAAGACATCAGGATTGTGCTCCGCAGGACCACACACTCAGCATCAGGTCAGAGTACTTCCTTCTTTGCCCTCATTTCTGGTTCCAGTAACCTTACATTAATTTCACCTCTATGAAAGACCAGGACACTCTCAAGAGTGCAGGATACGCAGTTTTAAACCCCAAAATTCGAATTCAGATGTCACATTTGGTAGGCAGGTGCTGTAACCACAGGGTGCTGTGTAGAAGGGGCACAGCTCTTTCTCTATCTGCATCTCTGAAGAGAGGAGTTAGTGAACCACCTGCAGAGGGATGAGTTGGTACCACATAGCAGAAGGATGTTTTGGTGTTAGATAAATTCTAAATTCTGGGATGTGGGTAATTTTATGAGAAAAGTGGGATTTAAGACATCGTTCTCCTTTCTGAACATTCACTTCTGATTAGCTTTGGCTTCCTCCCAGTCCCTGTGTCCACTTTCTCCATTCACTGCACAGGGCCATGGGTGCTTTAGGGCTCAGAGTACTCCACTCCTAAAACTGTAAGCTTTTCTAACCCTGCAAGGCCCATGCTTCTTTGTGCATTTGGGTCTGATTGTCCTTCCTTCCAGTTACCACTCAACTGAACAGCAAAAGCCATTTAACAGACCAGTGAGCTTGGTCCTTTCAAGTCAGTCGGAAATGAGTTGCCCTCAGAAACCATTCTTCTCTTTTGTCCTCTCATCAGGATTTTGCAGTTATCCTTTTTCAGTCCTAACTGTGGCTATTTAGAACTTGAGTCTTTTGTACTGATGTGTCACTGCCACAGAAGTGGGCAGATTTGATTATCTTTCTGATCCTTGTGAGTAATCTCATTTCAAACTTTGACCTCCCACAGGCACCTGCTCCTTTTGACATCAAAGCCAGCTCTTTATCACGGAAGTAGCTTAGCCTTATGGCAAAATTATCAATTGCAGATGACTTATATGCTTTTCCTGCTGTGCTTTGTCAAAAGCTGATCCACTCTTTTGTTGCTTCTTTTGAAAATTAGGTTGAATTTGTTACTGTCTCAAGTAGCTGGCCCTATGCTGGCTTATAGCTTCTCAAGAATTGTCTCCATCTCTCTTCTTTTTGCATCCCTACCTTCCCTTCCTTACACTCTGCACCACTATTGCTCAATGCCTCAAAGGTAGGCTGACACGTCACCCAGGATCCCCCTTCTTTCATCAAAACTTTGCAGTAGGGTGCAGTTTCTGCCCATTGTAAATCTCTGTCTATACTCAGCAGACCTGCTCTCCAGAAAACAGCCCTCCTGTGGGAGAACAGGCAAGACCTCCCTCTAAACCTGGACACACCACTGGCTTTGCTTCCTTCCTCATTCTCTTTGATTTCTGTTGGAAGCATCACAGGGCAGGATGCATCTCCTCACCTGTATGAGCTGTCCCTAGTGACACAGAGATCCATTTCTGTATCCAGTGGCTAGTGTGATTATGTTTGCATTGCCATATACATAAATGTCTCCTAGAAGGCTCACCAATATCTAAAATGATGATTTATCACATTTGACAAGTTCCCATTGTTTAGACAATATGTCTAATTCATCTGGCTGTGATCAGTTCCTTTTCCTAGTAGAATTTTCTTCTATTTTGGCCAGAATCCAATCATTCTTTCTTGGGACTAATGGTGCATTGAATGAATGTATCTGTTTACCAATGCCAACCTCTTCTATCAAATAAAATTACTTTTGCTACCTTCATGTACCCAACAATTTTCTTAGACTTTTCCTAAAAGAGTAATGACAAGTTTGATACTGTAAGCCAAAAATTAAATAACTACCGTATGTTTTAGCTTCAATATCTTATTTTAAGTAGTCTATTCTTCTAGTTTTAAGAAATTGCTCCTGACAGCCTTTCCCCTTCAGTGCTTTATTCCATTCAATTTCACTTACAACATTCTGCCTGCTTCCAAAATATTAGTGAGTAAGTGACCATTGAACACAGACTCTTCAAATCAAGGTTGAGCTGCAGAGCAAAACACAGAGAAGAGAAGCCTGGCAACATTTTCTGCCCCTTTATATAAAAGGGCTCTAAGTGGTGCTTCCCCAGAATTAACTCAAGCCCACATCTCAATTAGAATTTTTCACCAATTGTAGGATTGGCATGGCTTTACAAAGATGGCCGATGACATTACACAGGATGAAATGTGAGCTATGGGAACATGAAGCTTCAGCCTGTACATCTGGCAAATCAGAGCTCCATAGGAAGAACTGCCTGCCTAGCAAGTGTCACCTGCTGAGAGTGATACTGAAAACCATGGCCCCAGACTCCCCTAGTCAAGCTATGACTGTTTAATTTAGTGCCTTCATTATCATCTGCACTTATTGTCAGAATGTGGAGTTGTAGCTGTTACTGCTTTGACATTCTTTTTCTTCCTTTTGTAAAAATGCTGATAATATGATGTTACAACAGTTGAGAACACTGAAGTTTTAGGACTAAAGAAGAATAGAGTGTTGTTGAGCAATAGCTTTCAAATAAGCCACGATTCTTATGCTCAAATGCATATAAACAAAATTAATTAGTATGCTAACAATAAATTGAAATTTTCTTACTATCTCAAATCTCATAAAACACATGTAGAGATGCCTGCATAAAACTGTGAAGTATCTCATTATGTGAAGAAATGGGAGACATGTTCAAGGACTTTTTAGCTGAGTGATATCTATGAGACATGAAGATATAAAAAATGTTAACATTTACATGTATTTATTTATAAAAATAAGAAGAAAAGTATAAACACACGTGCACATTACCATGAATCTTTTCTCACTGCTCATAACTTGCTACTTGTCTTCACTGAGCAAAAGTTCTGTCAGAATAGAGACCGTATCTAGATACAAATACAGCACCCATAACAGTTTGTCTACTATTTGGTGGTCTTTATGTCTCTGATACATGACAAATGTAATAAAATGTACACCACTGGTAGGAAATACTGATTCCAAAACCTGGAAAATTAAAAAATTTCTGATTTCAAGATGGATATTGAAAACAGATTTTGAATTTGCCTTACACATGAAATGATTTGTGATGGTATTCCAAGCATGCTTTTTTGTTGTTGTTGTTGTTCAGTTCAAATTCTGTTGTTTTTCCTATCTTTTAAACTATTACTAGCATAAATAACCCAGGCAGAAGACACAACCATCCCATTAGGACCAGTTTTCAAGGGTTATACTATAATCGCCTTCTGACATTTAACAAGACACACATAATTTGAGACCATTACAATTCTGGGTCAAATCCAAAACTGATTTATAAGAGGTAAAACTTAAGCTCTTTATACATAATAGCACCCTCAGGAATAGAACAAAGCATAATAAGGTGATAAGGTATAAATTAGACTAAAATATATGTTCACCTTTTAGGTTCTTAGCAGCTTCAAAGCAAAGCCCATTGAAAACAAAGGAAATTTTACTGAATTCAGTGGCATTTGGATTCAGAGTCGACATAAAATACCTTCTACATTATTTGAATTGAATTAATTGCATATAGGAAAAATAAGGGACCCTACATTTTTTAAAATTATTCTACTACCTGCACACAGTTGAATCTGACAAAGAGATGAGGAAACAGATTTTTTCCCTTCCTCTTTCCAGATAAGGAGTTAAGTATGACAGTCATTAAAGGACTTCAGCCAGGTACATGATGGATTTGGGTGTGGATATGTTCATTCATATGTCTTCCATTTCCCTTTGGGTTTTTTTCTTCTGGCCAACTATACAGAAAATTATCAGCTCACACTTCAGTTTCTTTCATAATGTCAAAATCCAGGCACCATCTGCCAAAGTCCAGAAACCCTGTCTTTGGTGGTATCTATTAAGTGGTCCATTAAAAGCACTCTGAGCATTAGCATGCATCAGTAGCAAAAGTCACTGCTGCTCCCACAGGTGCAGGCATGGAAAGGTGATATCATCACAGTTGCCTGATCAATACACATTGAGAGCGTGCTTGTGGTTACATATCCATGCTTTGTTGTCGGTCATGCTAGTTCACAAAACCCAGAAGACACTGCCAATTTTAGCTGAAAGCTTCATATTTCTAGCAGCTTTTGAAGCTGTCCTTAAAGTGCTGGTCTATCTTGTCCACAGCTGCCATTTGGAGATGGAAAAGTGGAAGAGTCCTGGCTGCAGGACTGCAGATTAGCAGAACGACCTCAAACTGATTGGCTGCCAAGGGCAGATGGCCAAGAGGGTAGCCCCTCTACAACATGTACCGTCATAGTATACATAAGGCATATCTGGGTGTTTTCTGGAGGCCCACAAGGTTAACAGAGAGCTCCCATGTGATGGCTCACTCCTGCCACTATAGCCCCCACATCATGATTGGGGAACTACTGAATACTCTGTGGTAAGACTGGAAGAGAAGCAGTATATAAGAAAGAGATTCTTGTGTCTGTCTGAGTGTAAAACATGGTAGGACCCGAGACCTGGATAACATTTACAGATTACACTCTCAAGATGAAGCATGTCTCAGTTCCCAGTCTTGCAGAGTGCCATCTGACATCTGCTTTCAGCAAGCCTTTGATCACTCAGCCTGAGATTGCTGATCCCTGCCTTTGGGCATTTCTTCATGGTGCAGTGAATCACAATGCATGCTGCTGAGGCACTGGAGAGTGCTCAGAAAGCTAGAAAACAGGACAGTCCAAGTCATGGAGTTGTCAGAGATTTGGCCTACCTATGCCTTCGCTCCAGGACCTCTGCTCTGTACTGTGTGATCAACACTAACTCTATCAAATAAATGTAGCTTTGTCCCATGCAATTTGTAAACACAGCTGCAAAAAAAAATATAAAACATATTTTCATATTTTATGTAGTTCCAGCTAGATAATAACTAAATGCCATTATTCTTCTCAATGAAAAAGAAAGATATATCAATATAATATTAAAGAAAAATTAGAGCATACAAGTAATGGAGACATGTTTTATCTATGTTTGTTATAGATACATATGTATATCTAAAATGTAATTGCTGTGAGAGCTGGGTCTAAGGCTTTTAACCTATTCCTTCTGCCTTGATTTTCCTCATGAGAGAATTTCCCCTTTTGGAGATGGAACAATGATTATCCTTAGGAAATTCACTCTTTTTTGAACATAAGTTCAAAAAAATGTGGTTTAAACACTCTCAGAGCCCTTGAAGCCAAATAACTGATTCATTGTGGCATTTTCAACATACCTTTGAAAACTCTAATGAATGCTTAAAAGTCGTATATTAGCATTTATTTAATCTAAGTGCCTTGAGAGTGGAAATTAGTGACTTCCACTTTATCACTCAACCTCTTCCTTAATTCAATTCACATGTTTGTCAGCAGTATTGAGCCTCCTTATATTGGCATGAGATGCCAGCCTTTTACAAAGTTATTCTGTGAAAAAATAGAGTTGGCAAGGATTTTGCACCTATGTGAAATTAATTATGACCTTCCTCTCCTTGCACTGAAATCCCATGGTTATCCCAACCTAGCCATTTTGTCTGAAGGGCAGTACAGCACCCTGGGATGACATGTTTCCCACAGGTGCTTTCTTCCTTTTTTTTCCAAGATGTGTCATCACAGATGTGTCCTCTTCTGTGGAACTTGCACTGCTAGTGGAGAGTGACCCAGAAGATTCACTTGAAAAACTTGATTTAAATTTCTTCCATAATACTAGATATACTTTGACAATCTTTTTTTTTTTTAAGAGTGTGTGTGTGTGTGTGTGTGTGCGCACATACATGTATGTTGGTTTTTTTTTTTTTACTTTTGGGTGTTTACTTTGCAAGAAAGCATGTGATGCTAATCTAGTTCACTAGATCCTATGTCTGGTACTCAGGCTGAAATCTCTGCAAATGAAGCCAAATCAAATGTTTCATGGACACCAAATGCTCACTTAGTTGACCAAGAAGGATTTAAGAATGCTTTTTAGGGGAGTTATCAGCTATCCTTCCTTAGCTGGGCTCCTTAGAAGGCTATAACTCAATCTGGTGCCTTTAGTAGGAGGATTCAGTCTTCATTTTATTGGCAGGAATAAGAGTCCCTAATTCTCCAGTGATCACAGGAATCCCAAATCCTCCATTTCCTCTACTTTGACACTAAATTTTTGTGAGGAATTTTAATTTTCAGAAAGCATTCAGCAAGCAGACTAGATAATCCTTTTCAATATTGTCTGGGAAAGAGCACACAGATTCCCATGTTTTACATACAGAGGCACATCTGCTGCATCATTTCTAATCTGTGGCATATTTTTTTCCAATTTTTCCACTTTATTCTTAGTCTTCAGGGATTAGAAAAAGAAATGAAGAGAAGAATTAGTCTGGTATATGTGGCAATCTGCATCTACATTCATATAATAAAATCTGAGTCTTTTAGAAATAGGCTATTAAGTTTCATCTTCCAGCAATATTTTTGCTCATTATTTATTATTATAGGCTGAATTTCCTTGAGGAACCTAAAAAGATTTTGCTGTCAAAATGTCAATTAAATTAAGCAAAATGTTTGCACTTAACGCTAGCAATTTCTCTTAAAAATTTTGTTCTTCATACATAATAAATAAGACACTATTAACTATTGTTGCCTAACAGCATTGTTTGATTTCCCAGAGGAGCATGATGACAGAACTGACTCTCATCTTAGGGTGACTTTCGAAAGAGTAGCCAAGGTTAGTGACCTTATCTGAGTGTATGACTTTAGACACTTAAGAGGCAAGGTAGATAAAAGTTTGTTAAATGAAAAATGGATGGCCTTTTTCCTCACAGACTGGAATGCATTCCCTTTGATGAGAAAGGAAATTGTGATGGGAGTCTGGGACATCCTGAAATCTTAATGCAGGAATAGGGCTCCTGAGTAGCAACTCATAGCAAGTCAGAACTGAGCAACAGTTCACTGCTTATTAAAGCATTAGTGGAGTATTGAATTATAGGAACAGAAATTACTTATTTTTTGGATATAATTTATTACTTTTCAGGCAGCCACTGACCCCGAATTTCTAGTTGTATGAACTTTGGATTTTTTCACTGCATGGGACAGCACTGGAGTCTTGTCTTTCCTTAATTTGTGGATTTGGGTTCAGTGATTTCAGTTGTTTCTTTGCTTATTTGCTTTGATTTGCTTCAAAGTGTGATTCCCTTTGGGGTCCCTTAACTCCTTTCAGCTGAGCAAACTGCAGCCCTGGTCTCTCACTGTAAACTAGGTACAGATACTGTGTCACTTCCCAAAGCAAGCACACCTACAGAGTCCACATTGGCCTCTTCCAGAATGAAACTGCAAAAGGTAAAATTAGATTCGATTTGCACTTCTGAAAAGTATTTCTCAAAAAGCAATGTAATTTTGGATTCAGAGGGCTTGGGGTCTTTTTCGTTTCTGCTATGCACTGGCTCAGTTATGTGGAAATGGAAAGGGTGGTTCTGCTTTTTTTTTCATTTCTTTCTTTTTTAATAGACTCTGCTGTGCTGGCACTGTTTTCCCATCTTATCCAGTAATCTATTCTTAGAGGTATGCAGAGAGTGAAAGGACTCATTAGTTAACTGAATCCTGCCTCTTAGTTTGAGGAAACAAAGAGAATAAAAAAGATTTCCAATAACCAAACACTTTTGGACAGGAAACAAGTGAAAAGAAATATTTAAAGTATTTCAGACTAACTTCAAAATTAAAAGCAATATAAACCAAGGTGTTTTCTGATTTAACTTAGAAAATACAAACTGGAGATCTGTTGACTAAATAAATGAAAAATAGAATCCTTCATCTGCCATCTATCCATCTATTGCCCTGTCTCCAGCTGCAACTACCTCTAATGTTTCTGAATGACATGAAAAAAAATAAAGGCAAATGAAGATACAAGCCCTGAGTGTTGAAGTGACCCAGCCCACCTTGGGGCTGAGTGACATCCATTGGGTGGATTTCCCCGCCCAGAACTCTGACCCTGAGGGTGGATCGAGGGCGAGACCAAGGTTTAAGGCTACTCTCCACTGGGTGTCCATCTAGCAGCATCTCCTCCTCTGCTTCTAGAAACCTCTCTGTTCCCATAATGCTATTGGTTTAGACTGCTATGTTTATTCATGTGTTTCATTGCCTATGTATTGAGTTCCAGAAAGCTCTGTTCAGTTCAGTTCACCATTGGTTGGTTCAAATATGTTCCTCCCCTAACCCTTTGTGATTCGCTCCCTGTCATCCCTCATCATTTCCCTATTGGCTTGTTCCTTTGTTCTTCCCCTTCTCCTCCCCTGTTTAAAAAGTGGCTGTAACTGCTCCCCAGTGCCTTTTGTCCTCTGCCTCTGCTTTTAACTGGAACCTCTGCCCCTCGGGGCTGGAATAAAGTTGGGATTGCAGGCAAAGAGAAGGTCCCTCTTTCTTCCTTTACCCTCGCCTTGTTGCTTAGCAACAACCTTGCTGCAGCCGGCCTTATGCTGAGCCACTTGCAGGCAACACTGACAGCTGCTGACAGGACTTTGGTTTGCCCGCTACTGAGACACCAAACCTTGTTGTCTGCCAAGCCACCAGGCAGCTTGCAGTCAGCGCGACACCTGAGAATATATCTGTCCAGTGCACAAAGAAAATCTTTTCACTGATCTCCTGAAGTCTTGATAAATTTTGGTTGCAGTGGTTGTCTTAACATAGAGTTACAGGTGTCATGGGCACTCTCAGGGTTGTGCATAATATATTATCTTTTCCTTGGTCCACAAAAAGAGGATATAAATAAAGTATTCATACATTTATAAGCATTCAGATCAGAAAGTACCAACACAACTATTAGACCTACGTCCCTGGAACTACTGAACACATAATTTGGTCCAAAGAGTGGATTAAATTATATCTCATGGAAGGATTTAGTTATGTATATCTTTAAAGATCTAAATCTATGTTGCATTGTCCCTGTCCCATTCCCTCTCCAGTCTTTTTAGGAGACTGCCACTTAGTTCAATTATCCTCTCCACTAGAAAGCTATCACTTACTTCAAGGCCTAATTTGTCTAAGTCTTTGCAATAGATCTTGTCAGGTCTTTGTCAACAAGCTCAAAAACACCCTGCTATTGGATCTCTTTTCCATGTGTAAGCACCTAGACATAATGATCAATCCACCTCTCTGTCTTCTCTCAGATAAGCAGAAGAGATTGAATTCTTTAAGCCTCACATAGTACAACTTCTTTTCTATCTGCCAGATCAAACCTCCCAAACCTTTCATCTCTGGCACTGTTATTAGGCTGCACCACTACCTTGGAATGTGCAAGGGCTCTTCAAAGAATTTTAGACTGACTATCTGATACTCACACTGAAGCACTGTCTGAGGGGATTTTCATATTTGTTTTGATTCAGATCTTGATTTTAAGAACCTGATGGCTATGGCTGGTCTAGGGCTCAGTAATGGCTTTGCCACAAGGGAGCAGGGGAGCTGCTCACTGCTATGGAAGACAGATTTGCCTCCAGGTTTCTCTGCTCTGCAGAACATATCCCTGGCACTATTTTTTTACTCCCTCTGCCCTAGCAATTTAAGCTGGGGACACACAAGCGTAAGGAACAGCAAAGCTCTGCTTACACCTTGTACAATCCATCATATGGATGAAGAAGTGAATGCAGCAGCCCCCGAGAAGTAGCTCTCTACTATAGGTTACAAGCGCTAATCTAAAAACAAAACTACTACAAGGGAGAAAATCACAAATACAGAAATGTGCGTACACATTTCACTGTTCATCGTTTGACATTGCTAATACAAACAAGTGTGATCTAGATCAACAATTTTCAAAATGCTTTCATACTGAATCAGGGTCTAATGCATTTTCAGTGACATTTCCAAATCATTCCCTTTTGGAGGGTGTGCCCCAGAGTCCACAAATGTGGAATGTCATTCCATGTCTTTCCATTGATTTATGTGAGTTCTAATCAGTTCCTCATTCTACGAGGGTTTCAACTTTTAAAGATACAATTAAATTCACTACTTACTTTGTGCTATCCTCTGACACCATTTCTAAATGAGATGAGGTGCTTATTAAACTCATTTTACAGGACCTTCTAGTGAACTATAAGCTAATTTACAAGTAAATAATGCTATAATTTAGGAAATAGTTGACCATATATGCCCCCCAAAGTTTTATACCCTTTTCAATGAATATGATTGAGGCAGAACAGAAATTATTGAGAGCAATGAAATGCATTTAGTGCAAGTTCCTGTACATTTATAGGCTTGCTAATTAATGAAATTACAACTATGAAAAATAATTTATATAAACAAAAAATAAAATCTTAGGCCTCATCTCTGATTTTCTCAAATCCTCAATGTAGATCTCAAACATTGCCACATGGATCAGAGTTTCTCAAATAAGGGATAGGATTACAGATGTTTTATGCAAAGAAACAAAATAGAACATCTTTACGCAGACTAGATCCCTTGCTTGACAGGATTTTATTACACTTCTCACACACACAGACTCACAGTAGCAGCTCCATGCTGCTACTGTGCCATGTTTATTTCCTCACCTCACAGACGGAGTATGTTCTTCTCATGTTTTCACATGATGCAGCATATCCCAAGAGAGATTTAAACCTCTTTTTCTTGGCTCCCATGTTCATTTATCAGCACCTGACTCCATTGTTTTCTAAAGTCACCCCTGAGTAGGTAGTCTGAATATCAATTTGTAATAAACAGCAAGAACTTGTTGTTGTCAAGGTGTGACAGTGCAAAATTAGAATGTGGTTTTTCCATATGTGTCTGAAGCTTAAGTAACCTACCCAACCATCCTCAGCCACAAGGAAAGAAGAGTTTGTAACCAGCTCTGCTTCCTGTGTTTGATGTCTCTCCCCTCAGCTCTCTCAATGCAATCCTTTGAGGTGCTTATTTTATTTTTTGAAGCACACTGCTGAATCCACAGTCTTCAAACAGTATAATTAGCATGTGAAAACTCAGTACTGATAAGGTAAATGCTCTTTCTGAACAAACTTCTGCTGCTGACATGAAAGTCCATTTTGGCACAAAAGAACACGTAAACAGAGAAAAGGAAATCAATTCCCCCTTTTTGTCTAGCAGGATCTCACAATTTGCGAAGTTCTGTCCATTGCTATCTCATGAGTAGAGATCCCCAAGTCTGAGCAGCATCAGTTTGGACTGCAGCAGAGCAGGGCAGAGCTGAGGGTTTGTCCCAGGGCTGGGTGCAAGACGATTATATGCCCCCAAAACAAGCCAAAAACAGAATTCACAAGGATAGCAATGCATAGGATCCTGCAGTATTTTATCATGAGTCTTCTAGGACTTTTGTCACTGGCTTGGAGAAGTATCCATGCAGCTTCTAGGAAACAGTTGGATATCTGACATCCCACTCTCCTTTTGAGGAGCAAAGGCAAATTTAAGGCCCAACATCACGGATGATCTTTGACGCTCTAGTGTAGGAGTTCTGATTTATCAGCTTCCAAAGTCTCCCACATACAGCCCTATCTATTGTTCCAAGTGCTTTATCTTAATTCATGTTCCATCAATTCTTAATAATATAAATGCAACAAAATAAACCTTGGATGTGTTTGGTCTCTATAAAAGACTGCAACTACCTGGCTAACATAATAATAAAGTTAGCTTATTACAGCAACAGCAAGTAACAGCCGCATAACAATTTGCATTCTAGATTCACATCCTCATTTCTTTTAACCTTCAGGTGTTCAAAAGAGGTGCCTCATACTGAGCTATTAATTCCATATTTAGGCACCTTGACTTTAAATGTACTGAGTACCTCTTGGCTCTGATGAATGTCAAATAGCATTCATATTTAGAAGATTGCATGAATTTCTAATTTTTTACAGGTCTCTGGGTCTGTCCTTGAAGAAAAGGCATCCTGTCATATGTTTGTGGATAGGTCTACATTGTGTTCAATAATAACCCTAATTTTACACTTATAATAATATTAATAATAACAAAATCAAAAGGAGCAGGGGATACGATATTTAAAAAGATAAACAAACAAACAAACAAACAAAACAGAAGGAGAATGGCCCAACCAGCTATTCAAAAGTTACCAGTGTTAAGAATTTTCACAGTTAACTATTTTCACAAAAAATACAAAAACATTCCCATTGAAAGCCAGCAGAGTTGCAACACAAACATGCAGACAGGCAGGTGTGTGTTTATGTACTTTAACTTTTACATTTTGAGATTTGTCAATCACATTAATGTTTACATATTTAACAGTTGCTTTGCTCTTAATGTTTTCAGACTCTGATTTGAAATTGCAGACCACAATTTTTCTGTTGCATAATGCTTTTATTCCTTTGTTGCACACAAGAAAACTGAGTCTTCTCAATAAACTGCAGAATACTGATGTGGTGGCTTTACAATAACCATTGAAGCAGGCAGGTTGTATTTTCAGGTATCTGATGCAGAGAGGGAATTGTCATGTGGATGATCAGTACCTGAATATGAGGATGTGGACAAAAATTTGAAACCGTTTGGGAGCTAATGAAATTCTTATGTAGCTACCAGGGGGAAATTCTCGAGGGCTTCAACACAGGGAAGGAAAATAAATTGCCTCCAGTCACCCAGAGAGCTGTTACTAGGAACAACAGATGAGAAGAATAGTTGAGTAGGCAACTGAGACAAGTTTGAAGAAAAAGTCTTTTTTTTTTTAATTTTTCATTGCAAATGTCTTTTAATTGCCATCTTGCTTGTATCCTAACAAAGAAGAAAGTTAATGCATTCAGGATAATGGAAGAAAACAGGAAGCGAAAAAGGAAAGAAGGATTGAAGGAGGATAAGAGGGAGGAAATGTAAGAAAATACCGTGTATCTGAGAGGGACTGATGTGATGACCAGGTAGGGCTTTCTGGCAGTACAGAGTTCAGTGTGGTCCAAGTGGAAGATCCATGATGGCCTTTGTATGTCTGGACTCTGAGTTTTGTTTTCTACTTTTTTTTTTTTTTAGAAAACATTCTGGTAATGCTCATTATTCTTCCATTATGGAGGTGTTTTTTTCCCTACTCTTTAAACCTGTTCTAGAATAAATACCTCCTAGGATAAAATCATAGACTCCATTTAATTTTAGGTACTATTAGTTCAAAAAGTCTTTTGCAGGTTAGGAATAAAATCCAAGTGTTCAATTAATATCAGGCTCAAATTCTGATTAAATGACCTGCAATTCACCCCTCTGCCCTCATATTCATTTTCTAAGGATAATTATTAAATAAACATCCCTTTTCCACTGATTATCTTTTGACTCAAATATGATGTAGGGCTTTGGTAACTTTATACCTAAAATGAACTCAAAAAGAAAACAAAATAAAGAACAGTAATTTTAATAACATGCATTATACCAGCAACATTTCATAGAATTAAAAATAGTAATTTTTGGAAATGGGTTAGCTTGAAATACATTGCTTAAGCAAAAAGGAGGCTTCTGTCTTACAGAAACAGTCCTCTAGAAAAGAGTGCAAGACTGGAATCTGCTGAACGTAGGTATATGACCAACTCCCAGACATTTAGGATTAGCTTAAAGTACTCTGGCAAGTTCAAAAACCCTCACAGAGTACCAAGACCCACCCAGAACAATGATAAATTTGATAGAATAGGAAGCAGAAACTGAAAAGACATTGCTCAGATAGAGAACTCATTTCTTGCACCTTGTACTCCTTTTTTATCAAAAAGAAATGCCAAAGGCTTTCTGAACAACAGAAAATGTGCAGTTTCTTTCACAAACATACATCTATGCTTCATTTCCTTATTGTTGTTGACAGAACCCTTCATTATGCCCTTAAAGAATCATTTTATGTTTATTTGTACTGTCTATACAGATTTGCAGACTTTTTTCATGAATTGCCAGAGAGTGACGTCTTTTTTTAATAAAAGTTTATTACACTTCGATTGATTTCTCTGATATTCATTTTGTGTGTCTGTGTTACAGATACTCATTTTTGTTTTAAAACCCAAATTACTCTAACTAATGTACCAGAGGAGCGCTGTAACTGTTAGCAATTGACAATGCAAAATGTTTTGCAGCTTTATTTTTCAGATTTTTTCAGATGCCATGGAAAAATTATTGAGGGCTGGTTTACCAGGATCCTTATTTTTTTAATTCATGGAAGTTTGCAAGAGTAAGTCATGAGTGTGAAGCAGCTCAAATGTGGAATAGAGCTCAGCCACCTGATCACATTATCACAAATTAACAAATTACTGTACATCTTCTGAATGGTGGTTGGGATGTTAGATGCATCCATATGCAAGCATTTACTAGTAACAAATAAATATACATTTAAAATTTTAACTTAGCACACAGTGAAAGATGCTTACACTAAATCAAATATATTCACATTTTCCATAAGCTAAAAGCATGAATAAATACAGTTCCTGTGTCTCTGCTGATGTTTGGTAACTTGCTAAGCACCAGTAATTTCAACACAACTCAGAAATGCATTTCAGAATGCCATTTTTGTATTTTCTCACTGTGAAACTCACTGTATTATTTGCCATTATTTACAATTGTTCTGGATAAGATTAAAATTGCATGTGTTTTATCACTTGGTAAGTCAATTTTTTTCTCCCAACAGAATCCCTCTCTTTAACTAATGTTCTTTAAAAGTGTCACTGTCTTTTTACTGGGGCAGAATGGGATGAAATTAAATGTTTCAATGAAACCTGAGGTGTGTGCTATTCCCTCAGTACTTGTTCTGCTTCTCATATTGCCTATGGGGACAGATAGATTAGAAATACACACTGAACGTACTCCATTAGAGACTTTTAGGGGAGAATCATTAAAACAGTTTCGTCTTGCCTTGTATTGCTGCACCTACTGTATAAGCAACGCATCACATCTCAATACAGACTACCACGACTGATCATTTTACAGGTAGATATTCATGCTCACTGCAGGACATAACTGAGCTGGCAGGCCTCATCTTGAAGAGAAAGAAATTGGCAACACTTGTTCAGCAACCTTTGGTGAACAATGGTGAGGCAGTGTGACTTCAGCCACTGAAATGACAAAGCTGCCAGGCCCTGCTAACAAGAGATAGGAATTAAGCCATGACACTAATGAACAGTAGAGGAGCTGGAAAGCAAGGTTTTCCTGTCCTTTGCCTGTTGAGATCATCTTGGATTTTAATTCTCTGTCCTCCCTCCTGTACAGTAAATAGTGGCCACTACACATTGTTAAAACAGACTTCTGTACAGATGTGCTGTCCTGAGAAAAGACCCAGTGAGCCACCCTGCTGCCTTCCAGTAGTGGATATCAGAAGTGCTCTAGGCAATCTAGATTTGATTTTGAAGTCAGCTTTTCTTTGGACAGTGCTCAGAGCATGTCATGTACAGAGGTCCCTTCCAACATAAACTACTCTATGAATCTGTTCCAGACATCCCCCTCCAGCATCTGGCACCAAGAAATGGAAATGGTGCTTTGGTGACCTGTGTTGATGATACTCCATACAAGTACTCCAGCACCAGGAGCATGGGTTGAAAGCCGAGGCTCCTTTTGTTTAGAGCTGACATGGGTCTGGTCTCCCTTAGAGGGAAGAAATCACAAAGAATGTTCCTGATAGGAGTGAGATTGCCATGCTACAGAAAACACATCAGCCAGCTGACTGTTTCCACATAGCTTTGTTTCTTTTTCCTTTAAAGGCACCTGCTTCTGTTGCTCTTACACTTCATTCCCCCTTCATAAGGGAACTAATATTCAATTATACAGCATGCTGTAGGTAGTGCATGCCCACACTATCGTATGCAGGCACTCCTCCGCTTTCTGAGGTTTCCCAGGCATTCCAGAGCCCTTTTTTTTATCTACCAGCCAGCATTTGATACAGAATCTGGAAATTATTTTGCTGCCAAAAGTGTACAAGGGAGGTGGGAGACAATCTGTCGGCTTCTGCTAGAGCAAACACAAAGAACCATTCTCTCATCAAGTAAAACAATAAGATTAGTCCTTTTATCATTATTTTTTTTTCTCTCCTTCACTGCTTTGTAAACACTGCTTGTATGACTTTGCCTCTTATCGTCTGCAAACTGAATCTGCTTTTGTTGAAGCAGTGTCAATCACAAGGGTTTTTCTGCTCATATACTCAGCGATATGACTAATTGAAAAAGAAGACAGGCTTTCATTTGGGTCTGCAATATGTGACATACCCACTGTTTGAAACATAAGGGGAGAAAAGAAAACAAAGGAAACAATTTGGTTAAATATAACCCAAAGTTCACTTTCTCTGTCAAAGAGATTAAGATTAAATTGAAGAAGGTCAAAGCTATTAACATTTAGACTACAGGGTATATAACAAATTAGTATCTAGTTAGATATTGGCTTCTAATTGGAGAGAAGCTTGTTTCTAACTCTTTATGTAAACACTAGCATTAGCAAAAGCCTGGGTGGTCTCAGCATTGTAACCTGGTGGACATAGTTGATTCACATCTCTCTGAAAAAAATGTCCTCAATGACCAAGCTCACACTTAAATTGTAAATATGTCCCTTGATTCCTATCTGCCAACTGTGACATCATTTGCAAAGGGAAAACTTCACAGTAATACTTCTGGGGTTGCTTTAAATTTGTTTGGCTAAATGCCAAATTCTCCTTCACGCCACACACTTAGTTACCATTTTATTTATGTTCAGCTCTTTGGACCAAGCAAGAAGATTACTGCAGCCACCAGGAAGGAACACAGACATGACTTGACTGTTAAATAACTCCCATAGCAAGAGTGACTCTTACACAAGTCAGATGCTTATTCATGGAATATCTTTCACATTTCCAGTTCTCCTTATTCTCTGATTTGACGGTGTTCTCTTCCACTTCTTGTTCTAAATCCAATGGCAAGTGAAACAGGATGGATTGCCAAGGGAAAGTAAATTACATAGCCACCAGCAGGGTTAGGCTTTGGAAGGTGATTTGGTTAAACCTTTAGTTGCACTGACCCAGATAAATAGCACAATGACTGTGGTTTTGCATATTTCAAGTAGATCTGGTGTAGTGGGTTGATGCTGCCTGGAAATAGGTGCCCACCAAGCCACTGTATCACTCCCCTCCTTGTCAGGATAGGGGAGAGGAGAAAATAAGATGAAAAATAACCTCGTGGATCAAGACAAAAGCAGTTTAATAGAGCAAAAGCAAGTATCATGCAGGGAAGCAAAAGCAAAAAGATTTATTCTCTATGTCCCATGAGCAGGCAATGACCAGCCACTTCCTGGGAAGGAGGACTTCAGTGTACATAGTGGTTGCTTTGGAAGACAAGTGTAGTAACAAATGCTCCCCCTCCTCTTCTGTCTCAGCTTTTATTGCTGAGGAGGCATTATATGGTATGAAATATCCCTCTGATCAGTTTAGGTCAGCTGTCCTGGCTATGTCACCTTCTAAAATATTGCTCACCTCCAACCTACTGGTCAGGAGAAAATGTTGGATGGACTTGATGTTGTGTGAGAACAGCTGAGCTGTAGCCAAAACACTGATGTCTGTTGTCAACACGTTTCTAGTTACCAATACAAAGCACAGTACTGTGAGGGCTGCTCTGGGGGAAATTAAGTCCATCTCAGCCAGACCTGACTAATCTCTCCCTGTACTGCATTAGCCTATTTTCTGAGGATTGTGTTTTGGCTTGGTGAGCAGCATAACCGGAGATCTCTTACAGCGGGACAGATGAGTGCAGGAAGAATGAATGAGCTTGTGGCCTCCTCCCCATACACCCCATCATTATTCCCAGTGTGATCCACCAGAATTTCATTTCTCATAGCCTCCCTGCTTTCCACAGGTTGTACTGCTACAGGGAGATAGGTATAAATTCACAGGAAAAGGATCATGCAAATTTTGAACTGGAAATAATCCTCAGAAATTTATTTTGACTCCTCTGTTAAAATTTGAACCATAGGATTTTTTCTCCCACAAGAATGTGAAAGCTGGACAGGGCTGTGTTCAATGATCTGTCCCACAGAAAGATTGTTACCATGAACTTTCCTGATCCACTGGCCAGTCTCTGTCATCTACGTAGTGTGATTTCTTGCATTCCCAGAGGAAGTCCTACATCTAAAATTGCAGTTTAATCATCACCATTTTGCAGTGAATAAATACAGTTCCTCGCTCAAGCAGCTGCAGCCCAGGGCTTCCTACAAACCTGAGCTCAGAGTGCAGCCCCTCAGAGTGACACCCTTAATAGTGCTGTCACCTTAGCTTTTAAAACCTGTTGCAGTCCTTTGATATGAGGAAGGCAGTGTGTGTTAAACTCTCACCTTTCTTTTGGAGCACAGCCTCACTGAGTACAGCAAGGGTCATCAAAGCCTTTCAGACCCAATTGCCTACAAGATACATATGGCTGTCTCACTTCTCTGACTCTCTCTGTTTTAGCTCTCCACCTAGCAGTGGTCCGTCACTGCATGCCTACTGACAACAATATTGCCACCATGAAAAGCATGACTAGTCTGCCCAGTTCTCATTTTGCTAGATGCTTGTGAAACCAGGAATGTCACATTACAATCTCTTTAGTTAATCCAGCTGACAATGGCAAGCAAACTAAATCTTCTAAGAGGTAGTACAAAACATTTTCAGGGAGAAGAGTTTCTTCAAACAGATAAATAGAAGCCTCATATTTTGGAAGGAACAGGACAGTTCATATTCAACTTTTTGAAAGAAATAAAAATAAAATGTGGCAAAGACAGACATGTATGTATTCATGAAACATTTGGCACTATGGAGTCTACATTTTTAATCAAAAAAGTAATTTCACAAATCTCTGTTTTCCAAGAGATGCCTTTGCTTGAGCACTTAGAGGCCACAGAAAAATATCTTTTTGTTGTTATTAATTATAGTGACAGTCCTAACGGAAAAAGGTCATTTTATGAAAAGCAAAGGGTTTCAATGAGAAATACAACATATTTTTGACAATGTAAATTGACTAATTCTGTTGAACATCGATCGAATTTGAGAGATGAAATCATAACCGCACAAAAATATAATAGGGTTTCAAATTAAAAAAATACACAAGTGTATTCTAAGTGTTTAATATCAACAAGCCAAAGATGAACAGAATCTTAAGTGAGGTACCTCCAAAGTGTTCTAAACCTGCCTAGCAGGAAACAGATACAAAGAACATGCTCAAAATCATCTTCCCTAGCTCAGGCACAAACTGGCTATCGTTTCTAACTTTGTTAACAGTAACAGTACAGCATCAGATCCTACATCCACCAAAATTAGCAGTGTCTCCCACCCAAGAATCAGCTTTCTGGTTTCCAGGATACATGTGATACTGAAGCCTGACTCTCTGATCCACTTTATCATCTGGCAATCTACTGATGAGAGCAGCAAGAAAGCATAAAAAGCTGAGACAGGCGCTATGCCCTTTTTAAAATGTCAGTCAGGGTGGAGCTGTTAAACATATTCCACTTTTTACCCATTCCTTTTCCTTGGGAAGGATTCTTTGGGAAGCCAGTTGTCTCCTTCTAAATTTTCATTAAGTCATCAAAATAAGGTAGAAGAAATATTGTAAAACTAGGAAATAGACTCAAAAACATAAGTAATTCTTTATCTGTGGATTGGTGTGTTACAAAAGAGGTGCAAAAAGGTAAGAGTGTTTTTGTGTGTGTTATTACTGCCTTCTGCAAGTAATTATTGGAAGAGGAAAACTATCTCCTTAAGTATCCATAAAACAAAAAGAAAAATAAACCATGCAATGTCAGCACTTCAATATGAATAGCATGGTTTGGAGTTTTCATGCCACCAAATTAATATATCCTTGGAATAAGCCATAAATTATAAGTTCCTTAAAAAGTGCTGCATCCAACACTTTTGGAATGCTGTATTGCATTATTTTATCCTTGTAGATGAAAATAAAATATCATAGAGGTAGACTTTAGAAATCAGCAGTAATTTAGATAAAAGTGATGATGATTTGCTTCTGTTTGTTATATATAATCAGAATTAAGTGCAGAGCAGTAATACGTATATTTGATGGATTGCAAGAGCCAATTTTGCAAAGCTGAAAACAATTATGAGGTAAATCACTTGGGAGAAAGAAATTAGACAGGAAATGTGGATAATAACTGGAAAGTGTTTAAAAACATTTTACCAGAGGTTGAAAAAAAAAAGAAGGAAAGCTGGACTAGCCTAAATGTTGACTTGCATAAAAGTGGAAACAGCTATGTAAATCAAAATAATTAGGCAAAAAAAAAGGCATTTATTAGAAGTCTTGAGAATTAGATAGAAGATAAGAACTACAGAAAATTAATAAGGATGGAAGCAAGAAGTTTTTCATCAGGATAACAAGAAAAACTTTCGGTCTTGACTACACACAAGTGTAGCCATGTTAATAACGTATGCAAAAATCAGTATATTCTATAAATAAATATGATCTCTCTTTGAAGAAGAAACAGACAAAATCAGGAGACTACGCAATGCTGTTCATTCCAGTAAACCAAGAGACTGTTAAGTAGCAATTTAAATCAGCAGACCTGGATAATTTAAAACCAAGAGGTTCAAAAAAGCTGGCTGAAGAAAATTCCAAAGCATGGACATTGCATTTTGGTAAGGCTAAGAACACCGTAAGAAGTTCCAAGAAGGACAGAAAGAAAAAAGAAAAAAAAAAAAAGAAAAAAAAAGCCAACATCACGACATTTTTATTTTTTTTTAATTATATGTGTAACCCAGGCGATTGCAGCCCTTCCAGCCTGAGCTGAAAGGATAAAATAATGTAAAAGCTAATAGAGGGAGTGGTGGTTTGACAGGGTGTCTGGCTTTTTGGGCGTGGTGGGGCCAAAAAGATGGCTCCTGTAAAAAGCTGCCAGAAGTTTCCACAGCTGTCCAGCCAGGGCCTGTCTCTGATGGCTCCTGAAGATGGACATGCTGCAAACCACATCTGGGACAATTAGAGGGGAAGGTAACGCCTCTGTGACAACATATTTAAGAAGGAGACACAGTAGTACACAGGCACGCGCCATGTAGATGTAGCCATGTAGTTGTAGATAGGCAGGGGAGAAGGAGGATGGCATGAAGAAGAAACAACAGATATGGACACCAGAAAAGTCAGCCAAGAAGAAGAAGGAGGAGGAGGAGGTGCTTGCTTCAAACATCGGAGCTGAGACATCTCCACAGCCTGTGGTAAGGACTGTACCAATGCAGTGTTCTCCTGCACCCTGAGGGTCCATGAAGGAGCTGAGATCCACCCCATGACGGAGTGGGGGGGGTGAACTCCAACAGGAGAGACTTTTGGTCTGGTGGCAGGCTGACACAGATAACGAGGCCTTTGCTCCTGGGTACTGAGGGAGTCATTTGTGTTAAAAAAGCCTAGTTTCACCCCCACCCTAAGTTCAGACCAGCTCAGCCTTGGGAGAACGAGCAGGCAGTAGTGACCGNGAGCGCTGGGGGGCGGGGAGGGGAGGGAGGGAGAGACAGTGTTGAAGAAAAAGTTCTGCTTACTCCTTTAACTCTGTAGTAAATTCACTTAATCACTTTTAAGTTTTGAGCCTGTTTTAGCCTGCTTTAATTAGAGGGGTTTTTTTCTTTCTCAGTATCCTAATCTCACCTAAAAAAAAAAATTCCCCTGCCCTGTCCAGGGCGGAGGGGGGAGAGCAGCTTTCTTGGGGGCTTTGGTGTTCAGCCAGGGCTAAACCACGACAGAGGGCTAGAGGTGTGTATGCAATTAACCCTAAGCAAAATGGCTTAGCAGAAACAAGAAGTTCTTGTGAGCCTTCCTGAAAAACTCAGCATATTTACTGGCCTGAGGAAGCAAAGAAAGGCAAATGTTCCAGGCATATATAAGACAAGACAGGCCAGCAAACCAAAGTCCTTCCAAGTCTGTAAAAACCTGTGAACAAAAGTAATAAACAGCACTGGCATCAAAAAATTCAGTGTTTGTCAGAGCCCATACAGATGTGAATAACCCTCAGCACAGAATAAAGCACCTTTGAAAAGTGGACCTTTTATCTTTTGTAGCCACACCTTATAAGTCCCCCAAAGCTGGCAAGTGTATCTTTCATAAACCTGTCTCTTAATTTCAAATGTCCATTTTTGCAAACTGATATTGAAGCAAGGTTTACCTGGCAGAGAAGCAGGGGGGAAAGTCTTCCATGAACCCGGTACTCTGTTTACTGAAGAATGTTCAGCACAAAGACATTTTTTGTATTAATACAATCCTCAAACAATAAACTAGTTCCTAACCAGGTAACATAGTTAATAATTGATACAACTTGCTAACTGGTTAGGGTTAGCTATGTGCAACATCTCCATTGATTTATGACTGTCAGGTTCACAGGTTACTTAGATTGTTCAATTTAGCACTTTTCCCCAGCTTTCAATTGAATATTTTGCACCAAGTGTTCAATGGATTGATCTGTCTGAAGCACAAGAGGTCTCTGCGCCGGTCCATAAACAAAGCTGATTTTTATAGCTTTGGTGTGATTTAAACCTCTAACACTTTAAACCATTCTGCAGCACTCTTGCCATGTAAGCATATGCTTCTCTTCATTCTCCTTAATTGACATCAGATTGTGACTTACCAACACACAGGGCAATGAAAGCTGCTGTGTGCCTGGAGAGCCTGATCCTGCAAATGTGTGTGCATGACACTGCATGCAGGTAAGTAACTCCTTTTAATCCCAGGGAGGCTATTCACATATATAACCCTGTTAAGGTGAATTAGTTGTAAGGGAAGGACTGACATTTGAATATTGAGCTTTGTGGTTAGGGAGAGCTTTCCTAGCACTTAGAGGCCTTAAGGAAAGGCAAATCTCATTTGCTCAATGTGACTTACAGGACTTGCAGGATTTCTCCCTGTGTCAGGTTCCCTCTTCACCATAGAAACAGACTCATATGTTCACCTTTGCAGCCTGCTCCCCAGTTCGTGACTGTGCATATCAGATGCAGTTTTGTAGGGGCTCATGTTCACCTGCCAGCTGAATTTGATGCCTGGTTCAGGGAGGAGAAGACAAACATCAGGAGAGGAATGAAACGCAGATGCAACCTTCAAGGGGCTTGAGTCTATAGACCCCTTACTGGATGCCTAGTTCTGCACCATAGCATTTGTGTGAACCCACTAGACATATCATTCCTCATTGGATGATTTGGCCCAGTGTTCAACTCATAAATTAGCAAAAATTAGGGTTTCAAAGGTTTGGAGAATTAATACCTCAAATCAGGTTTAGGGAAGGACCTCATTCTCAATGCTGCTTGGAGTGCAGATGGCAGAGCAAGAAAGACTCTTCAGTTCTGAAACCAGAGTTATTCTTATGAAGGAGCTGAAAAGAAAAGGAGTGGTCCCACTTTCTTTTCTCAGCACCATGTCACTGACCTGCCGTTCACACGTACACACCCATCACATTGTTCCTGCGTAAGTGCTGCTTGTTTGGCTGACCTTCACTGGAGATTTCTCTAAAACAGAGAGAGTCTGTCTGACTAAATATCCCTCAGGCATGTGGAAAGCAAGCTGGGATAACAGATGAAGTCAACACATGGAAGAATTTACTGTCTTACCCGGGGGTAAGAAGGAGATCCTCCTTAAGCACTTAAATAGCTACAAATGTTTTCCACTCGATGTTGGTATAAAATAATAATGAAAATAACCAGTCCTTCTTTCTTTAAAAAAGCTGGAAAAGAAGGGGAGTGGAGGGGAGAGATAGGAGGAAGGGGAAGGGAAAGGAGAAAGGGAAGAGGAAGGGGGAAGGGGAAGAAGAAGGAGAAGGGGACAGGGAAGGGAAAGGGGAAAAATGGGTAGCACTCTGAGCCATCACCACAATCCAGCTTTCATCTCACATACTAAAAAGGCATAGAAAAATGTGAAACACTTGCAAAAGTCTTAAAGAGCAAGTTAAATGACTGCCACAGACTGGGATCTTTTAATATCTGTTGAGATGAGTGTCACAGATTACACATATTTGTGCATTTAATGCAGCTTTAAATAGTACACATAAATGCATGTCATTGAGCAGTGACAGGAGAATCAGGCGAGTACTTTTACATATAAAAATATCTTCCTTCTCTGTTCTTATTTCACCTTGAAAAAGTGCCATGTTTCACATCCTAGACCCTGGTCCCTGAGCGCCTTCCTTTGACATCGATCCCTGGGGATCAACCTCTTTAAGCAAAGCAAAAGTGTTTGAGAAGAGGTCAAGTTTGGCCTCAGAGGGTGTATTTTGAATCAGCTTTCTTATATTCTTACACCATCAAAACCTGTGAAAAGGAAATGAATCATGTTTGGATATCTTCAAGAAGCTGGGGATTATGCAAACTATTTACTGATATATTATAAGGAGAAATGCTTATATTCATAAATAATGTATTTATCTAAAACTGTAGCCAAATAAAAGTCTCCAATTCCTTAGCAGTCAGATACAGAAACTGCTATAATTTAACAAACTGCAAATGAAAAAGAAACTTCTCTTATGAAGCTATCCTCATAAAATAGATCTTGTTACAAGAAGATGTTGCTGTAAAATAGAAATATCACTAATAGCAGAACTGTATATGTCTGGAATGAGATTATACCTTAAATGTTATTCAGCAAATGAAAAGGATCATTAAATATATTACAGGCTATTACTGGAACAATCCCTCCAAGTATTTTTTACTGTTATCTTCTTTTACAAACTCATTGAAAATTCTGAGGAAAAAAGGCCAGACAATCAAGAAACAGCTTAATTTCATAAGGAATGAAAATATTTTTGCTAATGATGTCAAGGCTGGTACAGCTGCCACCAATGACTTTGGTGAGGTCCAGTGCTGCCCCTCAGGCACAGTAAAACTGGACAGTTGAGACACAATGAACCTTCCCATTGTGACAACAATGTTCACTTTATCAGAAAAGGAGAGAGAGTCTGATGGTGGTTTAGCCATTTTATTGTTGTCAGTGTCCTGATCTTAACTTGTTTGGAGCAAGTGAGGGTGCTCCTTCTAGAACTACCATTACAGAGGTCCAGTGTTTATCTAGTGTTTAATACAATGGACTGCTCTTCAGCTCTTAGAGATCAAAGACACTACAGTTCTGCTACTAATTATGATGAGCATGGATATGTTGATTTTCACTCAGGAAAATGTTGCTAGATTGTCACTGAGAAGCAACAGATGGAAAAAGAGACAGAAAAATTTAATGGAATCATAACATATAGAATATGCTGAGTTGGAAGGGACCCATCAGGATCATTAAAGTCCAATTTGTGGCCCTGCACAGGCCACCCCAAGAGTCACACTATGTGCCTGAAAACATTGTCCAAATGCTTCTTGTACTCTGTCAGGCTTCGTGCTGTGACCATTTCCCTGTGGAGGCTGTTCCAGTGCCCAACCACCCACTGGGTGAAGAACCTTTTTCTAATATCCAACCTTAACCTTGATACCTTAGGTTTAACCCTTATATTTTTCAAGTCCTGCATTGCCTGGTGTGCGTGCTTTGTATCTCGTTGGTTGCTGTTCTCTATAGACATAACACTGGCAGTCTGTACTCACCAAGGCCCCTTGGGCTGCCCAGACCCGAGCTTCTAAAGGGGNGTGAAGAACCTTTTTCTAATATCCAACCTTAACCTACCCTGACACAACTTCAGGCCTTTCCCTCCGGTCCTGTGATCGGTCACCAGAGGAGAAATCAGGGTCTGCCCCTCCTCTTCCCCTCACAAGGAAGTTGTAGACTGCAAGGAGGTCTCCACCGTCTCCACTTTGAATATCCATCTTACAGAAAGTTGGCCAGCCATACTTCTGCTAAACAGCTTATAGACAAAGGTAGTGTGTAATTAGAGTCACTGGCATTTTTGTTATTTTTTAGCACAGGATTTACTCGAAAACAGTCATACTTGTGTTGAATTGCTTAGAATGCCACAGTGCTTTAATTTTAAATTTAATTTTAAAATAAAAATTTCTGCTATAAGACATAAGAAGTAAGTTTTATATTGGTGTACAGACAGTTGCACATGAAAATTGTTTATAACCAATTCACACCATTTGAAAATCCCACTCTCGATCAAAATTTAAATAATAATATTTATTAATTTAAAAACTCATGGACTATGTCCTTTGAAAACTTTTTTACAAAATGTCTTCAGATCCTCAACTTCTTATGGTTGTTCATGAAGTTCATGAAGTTCATTTTTTATTGTTCAGCCATATCCCTAAAAAATTCCCAAACTATTAAACAAATGTTAGGCCAACCTGTGTCCAGACAGCAATTGTGAAGTTCTGCAAAATGCTCTTTTAGAAACTCTTCATTATTAGAGCACCTCTGTTAAAATATAACTGTCCTGCAATATCTCAAATCTATTGACATCTGTTATAAATTTCCCCTTTCTGCACCAAAATGAAAGACAGAGAACTGCACTTCAAGGATCTGAATTCCATAGCCAGGTAGCTCAATCTGCCAATCTGCTTCATCCATAAAACGTAGTCTACACACATGGACCATATTATAAGGAATTCAAAGGTGAATGAAAAACAATAGTTGAGTGAATAAGGAACATAGGATGCAGCCATATCCTGCAAATATTTTCTAAACAAGTACCAAATCTTAAAATTAACCCACCACTGTACGAAATTATCTCATTCAGATACAAAATGAACCATATTCAGGCATAAACAAGGCCAGACTTGTTGAAACTGAGTGTAACAGAATGGCCTCAGCCCCGGAAAAAAACAGTGGCTTGTTAAATTAAATGAAAGAGTAGCATTTAGATGTAGAAAAAACACCTTAGGATGAAAACCTGCTTTAAGTTCATGTCAGCTTCAGACAGAAAACATATAGATAGCTGAAGAACCTATTTTAATTACACACCAGAAAGCTGAAAGAACAAACAACTCTTTTTACAGTGGCATTTCCTAGAAAAAAATATATTCCAAATTCAAAGAACAGCTGAAGAAAAAAAATCAAGACAATTTTTGTTAGAAAAGTCACAATTACTACTTTACAAACAGCATCGAAATGGTGTATTCAGAAGGTATTCTTAGGAAGACTGCATCTGCTAGTAAACTATTCCAGGTCATCTGCATAGCATTGGTGATACAGAAGAGCCATGACCTTGCTGAACCCAAGTCAGCCTTTATTAAGAGAAGGACCTTTTTGAGAACTGTAGAGCAAAATAATTGATTTGGTTGCAGGTAAGAATACCTTGATCTTTTTTTCCCACATTGCCTTTTGCAATGGAATTATTACCTTGTCATGTATACAGTGCAGAGAGCTTGAGAATAGTAATAAATATCAAGCCAACATTTCTCTTAGTGGTTGGTTTTCTAAATGTGGGCAGGCAATCATAAGCACATGCACTAATCAAGCTTTCTTCTTTCCACAGGAGGCTGCTTAGAGAGATATATGGTAGTAGGACTTGTGATGTGTTGCTCAGGGAATAGGGAACAGATGGAGAAAATTTAATTCCCAGGGCCTACGGCTGCCAGGGGATTCCCTCACGCCACTTAAGTCTTTGAAGTAAAAAGAAAGAAAGTTTCTCAAACCATGTAAAGAAAATTTTACTCCCTACTAACTTGTCTATGTATTTTAAAAAACTCTTTCAGTAGAAAAAAACATTTCTCTGCAGCAGATATAACAGCTGCTCCAGATCCATGGAGCAACCCCATGGTGTACACTGTGGTTGTCCTGCCAATTTCCTTTTTAACTAAACCACAAAATGAAGGGATGTCAACCAATAGAGAGTGCATTATTCTGATGTTCAGAACTTACGTGTGGAGAATATTAACTGACCCCTTTTATTGATTAATTGCACCTTTTACTGCCATTAGGGAAAGGGTTAGGTTATAGTTCCTACTGAGTGGGACAGGAAAGTGGCACAAAGGACTTATAAATCACCCAGCTCACACAGGCTTCAGCAGCTGTGCAAATGTACAGATGGGGGCAAAATAGAAGGTAATTGTGTTGTTAGTCACATGAACAGAAACACACAGACAAGTGTTATTTTGAAGAAAACAAACTTTAGTCATGGTAGATACAGTTATTATTGATGACAGTTGACTGCTGGATTGAAGCATCTCAGGATGCTCAATCAGAAAAGCCAATGGGACTTGGCAAGGTAGCCCAGAAGTCACCAGCATGAAGATGTCAGACAACCGTGGCTGTCCCAAGGTGATGGGGTGATGTCTGGGGACATAAAAGTCCTGTTTGAGTAGTCTCCTAACAGGCAGGGCTGCTTGCTTATTACACTGTGAGCAGATGTATATGCAAGTATGGAGGATGCAGCCAGGAGTGGACTGAACACGAGTCAACAGAAACCAAAATCCTGTCCTCCTTTTTAAAGCCATAGGGTCTGCTTCCCTTCTCTCCTCTGGCCTCTAATTTCCAGTCAATCTCTAAGAGAACAAATGAAGATAATATCTAAACCATGATTTAAGCCATGGCAGAAGAAAAAGTGACAAAAGTAGTGCTGGGGGCCTTTTGGCTAACAGATCAGTTAGCTGCTCTTTTGTTGATTCAACTAAAAAGAGTAAAAAATGTTTGTATTTATTTTAGGAAAACATCAAAGGAGCATCCTTCCAATCCTGACTATAGCCTCTAGGTATTTGCAGTCATTACTGCAATAGCAGCTCTTTTTTGATCTGGCTGAACCAATAACTCTGAACTTACTTCTTGGAACAGGAATCTAGCTTCTGTGGTCGTTCCTCTTCCATTTCATCCTGTCAGAGAGCAGAACGCAATTGCATCCCTGACCCTAAAGTCCCTACTGAGACTCATTTATTTGCAAGTTTCGCGTCCCAGTGTGGAGATGGAAGGGGATGAAGGGGAATTTAATTGTATTGAAAATATCCCTGCAGGAGAAGGAGTGTGGAAAATTACATAGCATTAAGATATAATCTCTCTTCTATGTTTTGACCCCTATCTTCTCACTTCATCTGCTCCAGTCCCTCAAAAAGTGGCCAGCCCAGATGAACGGGGTGGTTGCAAGGTGCATAAATCCAAGGATGTGAAGTGGAGGCACAAGCCTTTTCTGGAAAGCTGCCTTGAGCTGTTCCCTTAATTTGCAGCAAAATCTCACCCTACACATGGCCTCCTCACCAAAGTTCCTCACTGAGTGACTAAAACTGTTGGTTTCCCCCAAAACCAGTGCAAACCCCAACTTGTAGCATAGCATCCTCCGGCTGCTGGTGGTGAAAGGGCTGACACACATCCTGTGAGGTCCTGCACGCACTCCCTTCACCCATCACTGTGTCTCAAACCCACAAAGGGACATCCAAATGCCCAGAACTGAGGGCATGCAGCTCCCTCTCACCCTGCACGGAGCAGCGAAAGTCAGGAGGAGCTGATCCTCTTGGGGAAACTCTAGGCAAACATTTCATGAAAGGAAGCATGCAGCATTTAACCTTATGGTGGTCTCTGCACACAGATAACATTTATCAAATTGTCCCTTCTCTGGCAGAGCCTAGCACAGGGGCAGCCCCAGGCTAGGGAGGATGATCTGGACTCGGGAGAGAGGGACTGCAGGCACAAGAGAAGTGACAAGAGGTGAGAGCCACTTGGTTCCTTCTCTTACACGCTGCCCCACTGCACAGGAAAATTAACCTGCACCTGAAAAAGTCACATGAAAAAGGAGAGGTGGAAATTACCTTTTCATTCCACAAGCGAGGAGGGATAGGCAAAACAAACGATGCCACCCTCAGGTTCAATTCCTTTCGTGTGTACTTCCTGGGGCAATGCAGTTATTTGCCTACCTAATAGCTCAGTCTAGCTCCAGGTAAGCTGTCATTAGTTTTCTTAGAAATGCTCCAGCAGTAAGATACAAAACGTGGGTAAAATTATTCAGTCCTTAGTGCTGAAGTATAGAGAGATGTATAGTCAACGCACATATAAATATAGGTACAGGGGTGCACGTACACATAGAGCTTAATCAAAATTGATAGATTTGGTAGGGGTGAAATAGAAAGAAAGAAAAAGAGGGGGACATATGACTTTAATAAGCTCAGGCATAATTGCCATGAGTAAATGTTAATGCATAGGGATGAACTTTTATTTTTAATTTATACATATTAATAGGCTCCCTCTTTGTGAAAGAATGACATCAGACATTGATAAATTTGACAGAAGTGAAAGGAAAAAATGGTTGCACTATTAGGAACATTCCTGAGGTGGTGTTGAACGGTGTCTTTGATACATCAGCCTTCAGTTTCTGAGCACATTTGTATTAACTTGAACGTACACCCAGAATTCAAATGAGTTGCTTCTTTAGATGCTGACTTTTAGCAGCAGTCCCACCAGACAGGCTGGAATCAAACCTACTGTTTCAGAATGTGTTATAGTATAATTTTCTCAGTACAGTTTGTGCCTGCTGACTCTCTCAGAAGATTAGAGAAAGAGGCAGCATATAGCAGGTCGTTAAAGATCCACACAAGGCTGAAGAGTGAAAAAAAATCTTCAATGAACACATTGCTCCAAGTACACTCTCCTGTACCAAGAGATGGGTGCAAGGCTGTGTTTATTATATTGCTAAAAACAGAAAGATGACAAATTTCTTGGAATGTATTCACTTAAAAGCAAGCGAGGGCTAACCATTGATGTCTGAACACCTCAGAAATGCCTGAACACTGGTGCATTGCCACAACATGGATGCTCTTTATAACCCTTCAAGAAATCACTGTGAAAAGAGTGCTACACACCTGCAATATATGTGTTTGTCTGGAAACATCATACCAGTACAGTAACTGTCTGAGAATCTTACAGTAAAGCCAGCATACACAGGTGCATCACATAACTTAGGATTCACTGTGAGCCTAGAAATAAATAAAAAGCTGAAGTCATGCATCTTTTTCTCATTAGCCCATTGCTTTTTAAAACTAGACATCAGGAGGCTGGAATTTTAAGATGTGAGTTAATACTACTGACACATATTTCCAAAGGGGAAAAAAAAAACAACTACAAGAAAGGAAAATATTTGGGAAGTAGAAAAGGAGGCAACCATGGCATAAAGAAAAGAAACAGAGATGAATGTGTGTTAGATTATATACATTAGTTTACTAGAAATTTTTGTTTTGAAATCTGGTTTTATAGAAAAACTATTCAGTGAGATTTCTATTATAATGTGTGCTTTCAAAAGACGAGGAAAAGCAAATTTTTTTTTAAGTAAAATACTGAATAACCATATTCCCCTCCTTTGCCTCATTAGCATGCAGATACTCTCTTTGGAGACAAACAGATATAGAAATAAGAAATAAATATTCATCTTTTTGGTCATCACATAAGAAAACACAATTGGGTTTTTATTCATTTTTATGTGGTTTCTCGCAGCAGTCAAAAATATTTGGTGAGGTTTTGATTTTTTTTTTTTTTTTTTTTTTTTTTAAATATCAAAGTCTCCTGTTGGGTAGCAAATGTAAGGCATCATCTATATTTTTACAGAATTTTTTTCTCAGATGTCAACCATAAAGCTGCTGGCATATTATTTAGCTTGTATAGCCAAGATGCTGAGTAACAAACTAGAGAATATTAGCTCTTCTGTGCAAAAAAAATGCAGCATTTGAGTCTATTCAAGACAAACAGTTTTTATCAGATATACTGTATATTTGAATCTCTCAGTGCCTAGTATCACAGCATGTCTAGTAGTTAAAGATAATTAAAGTAATAATACACCTGTTAACTGTGGAGATATTGTTCCTAGCATCAGTCTGCTTAGAACAACTAAAACAACCTGGCTGAAGGGTAGGGGATGCATTTTGCATGTTCCTGCTGGTTACAAGAAGCCTCACATCCTCATGCTGTCATTGTGAAATAAGGAAAGAGTCCTTCTGTTTCACAGAGCAGAGGCCAGAGTCTAACAGACCAACTATTTTACTGATCATTTTCTTCTTCATAATCAGGTGGACCAATTTCCCTCTTTTTCACCTTCCTGAAGCAAGTGCCTTTTTATTAATGTTTGTCTTGAAGGGAAGTACTCTAACCGCATACTTGTCTTCTAAATTGCTGCTAAGTGTTTAACACATCTTTTACCTTGTCTTAAAGCAGCCCAGTGTCTGCAAGTCTATTCAAGATGGGACCTGAGTTTTCCCTCACCCCATATTTTCAGCATCATCAATATCAGCATTTTAAGCAAGCATCATTGTCTAAAGAGCAGATTGCTTCTGCATGACAGAAATGCTCAAATACTGTGCTGCCAGCCAGCAAAGATATATTCAAAAATCATAGATAAACAGAAATAATTTATTTAAGAGGTCCTGTTTCTACAAAGCAATATGCTTACTGTAAGGAGAGAGGTGTTGTATTTAACTGGCAATGACCACTTTCATTCTGAGCTGGCAATAACCTGCAACAACAAATATATCCCAGTGTTTTATTCATCCATGGATACTCATTTTCCTCCTCCTGCGGATACACATTCTTTGTATGTGTCCAGTGGCTAGAAGCCAAGAAACTCATTTTATGCTTGATAATTCGTTGCTAATCAGTGTTAATCTGTTTGGGAAAACATGTATAGCTCAAGCACAAAGAGAATCCAATCAGTTCAGCTGCACTGTTGCTGACTGTTCTCCACCAAGCACAGCTCTCTGGACTCTTCCATGTGAGCCACGTGGAGGTTCACTCACTCATGTAGGTTTGCTTCACACCAGGAACCAAAAAGATGGTTGTGCTTTTTGAGACCTGGACACTTAAAATAAAAGTGAGAAATGAATGCTGGTGCAATTTACACCAATTTCACTATTCACACCTCTGAGAGAAGTAGTCACTACTAATACATATTTATCACTGCAAAGTTTGTGGTACCCTAGTTTGGTCCCTGAGACTTACTCAACTTCAAAATAAAATAACTGAGAGAGCTTTATAAGGGAGGTAGACATCATGCCTTGTTTAGAATTTACGGCACTTGAGTTTCCATTGGGCAGATATCCATCACCCGAACATTTTATATGGGCAATGGTTAGGAGCAAAATTCATATCAGAGAATCACAGAATATGCTGAGTTGGAAGGGACCCACAAGGGTAATTGAGTCCAACTCCTGGCCCTGCACAGAACCATGTCCAAAAGTCATGCCATGTGCCCAAGGGTAAATATCCAAGCACTTCTTGAACTCCAACAGGCTAACTGCTTGGTCCTGTGACCACTTCCCTGGGGAACCTGTTCCAGTGCACAACCACTCTCTGCCTGAAGAATGTTTTTCTAATATACAACCTAAACCTCTCCTGACACAACTTTAGGCTGTTCCTTTGGGTCCTGTCACTGGACACTGCAGAGGAAAGATCAATGTCTGCCCTTCTTCTTCTTAGGCGAAGGAAGTTGTAACTGCAATGAGATCTCCCCTCAGTTTCCTCTTCTCCAGGCTGAACAGACCAAGTGACCTCAGCTGCTCCACATACAGCTTCCCCTCAAGGCCCTTTACTATTTCTGTAGTTCTCCTTTGGACTCTCTTTAATAGTTTAAAATCTTTCTTACCTTGTGGCACCCAAAACTGAGGTGAGGCCACCCCAGTGCAGAGTAGAGCAGGACAATCCCTTCCCTTGCCTGACTGGTGATGCTGTGCCTGATGCCCCCTCAGGACATGGTAGGCCGTCCTGGCTGCCAGGGCACTGCTGGCTCAGATTCACCTTACCATCAACCAGGACTCCCAGGTCCCTTTCCACAGCACTGCTTTCCAGCACTCATTCCCCAGTCTGGACATGCATCCAGGACAATCCATGAATACAACCCTGAAAATTGCAGCTTCCCCCTAAAAACAGCTGTAAGACAAGGGAGGGAATGGAAGCAAATACCCTAAAATCAGTAAAATCTAACAGCTCTTGGCTTTCAAACCCAGGGAAGGCAGTCAGACAACAAATATTGATTTTATTTCATATGAAATAATGTTTATGTTATTGCTATAAAATTCCATTCCTGATATTTTCCTGTAGGCTTTGAGCCATATGTTTCTGTGGAACACAGCAAAGGCTCAATTAAGCTCCTCCGTAAGATGGTGCTCTGCCAGTGCTAGTGTTCTCCCAGGCAGGACCACTGCGGAGAGGGGAGCCAAGGCACACACAAGCTGCGGGCACTCCTGCATCTTGCCCTCAATCTGAAGGCTCAATTTCGAGTCGAGGCTGTTGAGGCATGTCTCAGCTCAGCTTGACGGATCCATAGGGTAGTTATTCAAATGTGATGTTGTCCCAGTCTCATCTGGAATGCCTGCATGACAGCATCTCCCACTCACCCCTCTTTTTTTATTCATTAAATATAAGACTGCATGAGCCTCTGAGAAACCTGCCTGTAAAATAAAGGTCTGCATTAAAGCCAGGTATGGAAAAACTGTCTTCCTGACAAGGAGTTGCTATTTGGAGGTGCATCTATCTCTCAGGGAATCGGTTACGTGCCAGAAACAGAGAAACAATCCCCTACAAACAGCAACATTAGGGGAATTTTAAGCCTGAAATTTAAGCACTAAAAAGACAGAGTGCACCTCAGGAAAAGCTAGATTAGCTACCTTATCACTGCCTGCAAGCATACATACAATATTACAGCCCTTAATTAAACAGACATGTTTTCTCTCTGACAGAATGAATCAGATGTTCTAGATTTTCTGCATTTAGCATATATTAACAATTTGTCTCTTTACTGTGTCCATCATTTAATTAGCATAAAAGCCCCTTAGTCCTCTGCTCGCTTGGACGTCATTATATCACATACTCTTATCTCAAAGGTACCTATTTTAATAATTTCATCAGTACAGATGTACAATGCATTCCATAAGACATTTTTCTCTTTAGAGACAGATGTACTTCTTAGCAGTAATTCATTACTTATTACCTCGCAAGCTGTTTTTCAGACAAATAAACTCACAGTTCCATTACCAGTATCTTTTAATGATGTTTCTCTTTCAGATTGCTTTATCACTGGAGTCTAATCCAAATTTCACTGAACTTTCCCATTAATTTCAGTGAAAGGCTCTGTTCTTCATTTTCCAAGCAGCTCAAAGCACATCTCAGGAAAATCTGTATACTATTTATTCAAAGAGACATTTTAAAATAGAAAAAGAAAATATTTTTTTAACATTAAATTTCTTCTCTAATGAGCAAAACATCCTGCAGAGGTTTTTCACTAGTTAGCTGAGAGCACATCCTAGAACAGAGTAAGTGAAAGAGACCTGCACGTTGAATGATAAATGGTAGCAGGGTGTTTTCAGAGTTACTTTAGAGGACAGCACAAATTGGTTTCATATGTAGGCTTGCAAAATCATCATGTTGGCCAAATGTGAAAACTTATTCAAAATGGTAATGTTGACACTGGGAAGAGATAGTATTGCATGAAAGTGTTAAAAGAATAACGTGGTTTCTGTATCTCCAGACCATGCACCACCTATTCCATGTTCCTAAACATGACTATGAACCTTGGAAGATTTCCTGTTGGGGGACACAGTCTGCAAAGAAGAGACATAACTCTGAAAAGTACAGTCTCTGCAGAGTGACCCTTGCTTTATTGCACTCTCGAGAGATTCCACCTGGATTCTGCTGGATTACTGCATCCAACTCTGGGGCATCCAACATTGGATGGACACAGATGTATTAGACAGGTCCAGAGTAGGGCTACTAAGGTGATCAAAGGGCTGGAGCACCTCTCCTATGAAGTCAATCTGAGACAGTCGGGGTTTTTCAGCTTGGAGAAGAGAAGGCTCCAAGAAGACCTTGTAGCAGCCTTCCAGTACCTAAACAGGACTACAAGAAAGCAGAAGAGGGACTTTTTACAAGGGCGTGTAGTGTAGGACAAGGGAAAATGGCTTTACACTGAAAGAGGGCAGGTTTAGATTAGATATTAGGAAGAAATTATTTACCGTGGGGGTGGTGAGGCACTGGAACTGGTTGCCCAGAGCAGTTGCGAATGAATCCTTGGAAGTGTTCCAGGCCAGACTGGACAGGACTTTGAGCAACCTGATCTGTGGAAGGTGTTCCTGCCCATGGCAAGGGAGTTGAAATTAGGGGATCTTTAAGTTTCCTTACAACCCAAAGCATTCTATGGCTCCTCTGCAATTCTCTGCATTCAGCATATTTCTGGGTATGGGAACCCTGGACTTCACACAGCAAAGTACTTAGGTCTTTGAAGACCTTCTGAAAATCCAATCCTACTTTATAAAGTCCTTGATCTTGTTGTGCATTTTACAACCACAAACCTCTCCAATCATGCCCCTTTTGTTAAATTGATTGGTGCAAACTATGATCACGTGTGAAAGCCAAATCAAACTGGGATGTCACTGTGGTAAACATGGTGATCAGGTAATGCTGAAGGGGAATATCCCATTAGGCATGGAGCAGGAACCTCAATATCCCCCGGTTCCATTCTTCTCCTTAACGATTATGAGATTTCACCAATTATATCATGATTCACTCTTGAAAAAAAAGCCAAAAATTATAGAGGATACCTGAGAATTTTGCTGTGTAAAAAAAAAATACCTGTATCTTACCTCTTGATTTCCTCCTCTCACTTTTCTACAAACTTAAAATTTGTGGTGGATTTTGCTGTTGAGTAAGTACGTTGCATGGTTTCAATGATTTTCTGGAAAAAGTGAACAGGAGATTTAAAAAATTTAGTACTTTAAAAATTAATTTAATAACTATGTTGTATTTAGTTAGGAATATTGAGTACTAGTCCTTTGTACTTAAATTCGTACTAAGAGAAGGGAAGAGTTACCCTAAGGGCACCTCAAGAGGGGAGACAGCCATGCTTATTAAAATATTAAAATAGCAAAATACTAATTATGTGTAATTAACTTTTTTTCTATATGGTGGGACTGGTGGTTGACCCTCTGGATATTACAAATTGAGAGGACTTGTTACACAACTGATTTTCTTTTCTTGTCTCTACAAAGTTATTCCGTATAGTTTCTTCTGTAATGATTTATTCAGCAGTTTGTTAAAAACAGAAAAAAAAAAAAAAAGAAAGAAAAGGACTTGTCATTCTTTTCTGAACTTTCACAAAAGAATGAAGAGATTTAAACAAGGGGGAAAAAATGAGATACTGTATTTCTGTCTTATTGATATCAGAAACTCATCCTAATAAGGATTACTCCTGCACTGACATCATAGTTCTTCCTGTTTCCACAAAACTATTCACAAGTTGCATATATTTCCATATTTGATCTGTATTAATATTAAAATCCTCCTGAAGTTTCTGGAAAGATTTACATGTTTTATCATCAGATAAATCCTTTATTATCTTGTACCAAAAGTTCATTCTACTTTAAAATGCAATAAATATTTAATTTGAACAAACAAAGCAAAAGCAATTAAGGAAAAGAAGTGCTTTAACTAAAAAAAGAAATCTGGAGATTGAATTCACAACTGTGTTTGCTGTCTGCGTAAAAATTTCCAGAGTCAATACCGAACAGGAAAAGAAGTAGCAAATACCAAATCTCATATGTAGAAGTCAGAAGAGATACCAGGTTGTTATCCTCGAGCACTACGTTACCTGTGCCCTGCTATATTGGATGGATGAGTAGTAGAAGAGCCAGGATAATGCTTTGGCTACTGGAGACAGAATGCAGGAGGCAGGTGGCACGACAGGACCAAATAGATAGCAAACCCTCTGGTAACACTGGCATCAAGTGGAAGAGGTGAGCAAAACTCAGAATATTTTGGGTTTTGTTTCCCAGGGGCTAGAAGGTGTTGAAAGGTTTTATTTCTTTATCTTACAGATAGATACCTCAGCAGATCAGATTCCTCAAGAACACCATATCTTGTGTTGCTTCAGCACTGCACATCCACCTCCCAAGAAGTGTGCAGAGGACTGCATGGAGGGAGGCATTAATAGGAGAACAGAGGGGAAGAGAGGAGGAATAAGAAGCAAAATAGATTTAAAGGGAGATAAGTTTTGTAAAGGGCTTGGACTTGTGTCTGAGGCAAATTTTATTGTCTTTAAAGGTAGTCTAGATCTAAACTACTATATCACTCAGAATAGACACGCCAAATGCCACTGGTCTCACTCCTGATCCTCCCAAGCTCTTACTGCTACAGTAAAAAAGAAATTTCATCTTTATCTTATTTGGCTGTCTCTCTTTTCATCTGTGCTGTGGGTTGCAATCCCCATCTCTACCATCCGTCAATGAGACAGGCCAGGGAACTACAGAACCACTGGTACTTAGAACGCTTGAAGCTCTTGGATAAATCATTGGAGAACATGCTATAGGGAACAACTTTGCCATGACAAGGAAATAAAATCAATTTTATTTTAAGTCTTCTCAAATTCTTTTTTCCATAGGGTCATCCTCAGTCATTCCCATGGAAAACTCTACCCAAGAGGGAGGAAAAGAGAAAAACTGTCTGAGGTTTCCCTCTGAGGACATTTGACTTCTTCGTCAGAGGGGAGGGAATTTGCTCTCCATGCAATGGTCAGGGGATTAATCTACAACTCCATTAAATTTTCCTAGAGCCACAGCAGACTGTGCAGCCTCCAGCTCTTTTCTAAATGATAGGTTGCTCAAAAGGCCTCCTGTTACACTTGAAATATAGGATAGGTATTACCACTTTAGCTATAGACCCACACAGAGAACCCCAAGACAGAGGAATGAGGTGGTGCCACAGAGTCCACAAATATTCTTACTTCATAACAAAAAAGAAAAATAAGGGGTTTCTCAGATTAAGATGATATTAAAAAAAAATAGCATTGTAACTTTAGAGGGGAGTTGAAAGTTCCCTATTCTCTAGCATTAAAACTAGCATTAAAACATTAATGCAGGACAACACTGAGTTTTAATACAGATCTTTTTCTCATATAGCAAACCACCAAGCAACTGTGTTTCTACAACTGCTATCTACAGAAGATGTAACCTTTATTCTGTCACAGGTCTTCTCTGCTCCCAGAGTTTGGTTCATGTGATATCCTTCTCCTGCTATTTCCATTTCAGAGTAAGCTCTCTTACCTCCTCCCAGTCCACTAAAGCGCTGATGTGTCACTGCAGCTAAAAGTAAGGGATAGTCACTGATGTCGTATTTGTGGGAACACTGTGCGGATGACTCACCATGCTGACAACCTGAAAACTCCTGCTTTTTTAATCTGGTGCTCATATTTCCTCCTCCTTTGCCACTTCCCAAAATTCAAAGTAAGTGGACAAGTCCACGTGTCACTCTCTGTGTGTGACAGTGGTTTTCAGGATTTTTTTCCATGTGCAAATAGT
Organism: Climacteris rufus; assembly: GCA_013398175.1. Lineage (NCBI taxonomy): Eukaryota > Metazoa > Chordata > Aves > Passeriformes > Climacteridae > Climacteris > Climacteris rufus. The sequence continues at coordinate 103,709 of VZRZ01002426.1, read as the reverse complement.
TTTGGCTGAAGTCACTAGGTTTTGTTTTGAAGACCCCAGGATTAATTTTTCCTTTCATACCTGAAAAGAAGGCAAAGTTCCATATCAATATCATTCATCAAGTCAGTGATTTCATGGAGGTAAAATGGTGGGCATGAATCTTATTACCACAGTGGTTCCCTTGAGCCTCTGTGGTGGAATAAAAGGGCATCAAACCATATATGAATAATTGCTGTGGTTTTGAGGTCCCTCTGTTCTACTCATATAAATGGAGCATCAGCAGAAATTATTATCAGGTCAGGTAACTCTAAGGGTGAGATCCTCAGCAGATGTGAATCACTATCACTCCAATAAAATAAAAAAAAATGTCACCATTAATGCCATTCAGATTTGGCTTTAGGAAGCATTTATCTTACTGTACTCATCTGAATTTATGTGGAATGTGGGCTTAAAAATCAAATTACATCTGAAAGTCTGGAAAAAGGATCAGCTTTACATGAACAATTAAATGTGACAAAATTGTACCAAATAAAATTCAGGGCTCATGAATTCCCAGGTAATTTATCTGAAAGAACATGCAAATAGATGTTTCACTGGCTTAAAATGTTGTCTGGAGATAACATCAAAGCTAACACAATACTACTGCTGTTACCATTTGAAAGAACTTTATCTGCATTTTAAAAGATAAACTGAGCACATAAGAAAGGTAATCCAAAATCTAAAATTAAATAGTTTACAGTCTCCAGTTGAATTAAATGAGTAGCGGAACAATCTAAGAAAATACGGCATTCATTTCATGTCTATTATATAGATGGCTATCGGTGCTTGTTATGATTACAAAATCACGCTTCAGATGCTCACATCTCCCCAGTTTTCAACTCTTCCCAGAGTTATAGCTCTGGCACTTCTCTATAGTACAAAAATAAAGCTCAGCTTCTTGCAATTTCCTGAGACACTGCACCTGCAATACATTCATGCTAATTGCTCCAAACTCATGTATACAGATGACAAAAGAAGCTGAACAGCAATTCAGCTTTTTATGCAAAGGAAACATAATTGTTTTATAATACGTTGTAAGTTTTAAACCTTCAGGTTAAGTATTCATTTAATTATTTAGGGAGAGGTTACAATTCTACTCCTCTCCACATACAAGAGGCAGCCTACCTCTGCACTGTGCCAGGAGAAGGGTGAGGAGGAACTCTGAATTTTCCTTCCTGTCTCTCTCGTTCCTGCTCTCTCCCTTTCCCTTATTACAAATGCAGTATTGCTGCCACCGCCTCTGCTCATCCACTTACCACTGATATTTTCAGAAACAGGAGCCAAATGTGTTGATGAGCAATTAGAGGAAGAGGAGAGGAATGTGTTTCCTGCACAGGCAATTGGTTTCAACACAGGTATTACAAATCTCATAGATCAGATCTTTTACTGGTTAAGGGATTTTATTTCAGACCCTATAAGCCAAATGGCAGGAAAAAAAGATGGCTTTACAACAAAGTCAAAAGTATTTTGGGCTTCTGATGAGAGAACTTACCTCTGCAACAGCAGACCTGGTAAGATGCATTAGTAGGTACCAAATATCTCATTTAGCTCAAAATGTTGAATCCTGTGTTTTTTAAAATGGAAGAACCAATTAAAATATTTACCTCTGGATTTGTGTGTATGTGTGATCCAGTAGTTGTAATATGTTGTCTGCAGTACACAGAGTCATTAAATTTGTCTAAAGGTACTACATTAAAAAATCAAACATTATGGATATGGTTTAAATTTTCAAAAGGTTTTAAGCCATTTGAGCATCCAGTTTCTGTTTGTACTTCCTAGGTAGTAATGAGACTTTACGGAATTAAACAATGCAACATCTTGCTCATAGTCCTGATCCTACCTCTTACAATACTCACACAAATTTTCCATGGGGAAGCACCTAAGTACCAAGACAACAGAAAGCTGCTGAGCAGGGCATGGATCAAACTAGCAAGAAATAAATTTCAGCTGAAAGTAACATGTCCAAAGAGACAAAGTCTGTTCAGAGCCATTAAGCTCCTAAATAATCTCAGTCACTTGAATGATACAAAGCACCAGATCTACAATTTTAAAGAGATACTGGCAACCCAGAAAAAGTGAGAGCTCTGGAGTCAGGTCATCCTGTGAGGGTGTGGAAGACAGGGTCCAATTGCTCCTTCTGCCCAAACCACAGCCTGAGCTTGAGTTCAAACCAGCACCCCAAGACAGAATCCCAACACTCAGCTTTCTCTGGGGTGGAAAAACTATCTCAGACATCAACACAAGAGTTGTTCCTCCTCATAGAATTAATTTGATATGCAGAGGACTGATGATAGAAAGAGTGTCTTTAACCCCAGCAACTAGGAAATGTATCTAAGATAGGTGTTCAATTCCACATCTGACAGATTTCACTGCTCCAGAGTGAACCTGGGTCTTCTACCTTTGTCTTGCAGCTACCATTTATTTTGAGCATGTTGTGGCCATGCTGGTAACATCAGGTCCGTAGCAAAGACAGTCCCATTTTGAAGGTTTCAAGGTTTTAGCCACAGCAGTCCTTGAAGTAGTTCTCAATATTTAGTTGAGTTTGGACAGCAAAATCTTGCGCATATGCAAAACTTAACATGCTAAACTAATAGTCAAAAGGTAAGTGACAGCTGAGGAGTAATTATGCCAATAGTACATGAACGCCAGGACAAGGTGATGCCTAAATTGTGCAGCAGATTATGGTGACAGAAAAGCTCTGAGCTGACTTTCACAGTACATCCACAGAGTTCAGCACAGCACCATGCAGAGACAGTCACACAGGTCTCAAAGGCAGCCTAGCCTTTTTGGTATGGCAGAACATGCATTATTAAATTCAATCCCTGTTTCTCAGCAGAGCTAATTAGTTCAGGTGCAGCTCAACGCTGCTATAATTATACTCCATCTGCTTCCAGAGCTAGCTAGTTTGGGTGCTGAGAGCTTGGAAATTTCTCTGCAGTACCCCCTCATGGGAGAGGGCATGATACTATTACGTCCTTAGGCGTGAAAAGAGATGGATTGATGCTTTGGTCTCTTTGATGAGGCGAGCCTTAGCAGCCTAAATCCTGCCGAGTTAAATCCTCTCATGGGACAGATTTTTTAAGATGTTTAAATAGCTAAAGCCCCAGGTATGGCCCCAGCGAGATTTTTGAAAAATGCCTCATAAGCACTAAGTGTTTGTTGGTGGTAAATGACTCTGTGCAGTAGCACAGCAGCAAGAGCCCCATGTCAGACACCCAACCGAGGCAGTCTGTCGCAGGCAGCAGCCCACAGTGCCCCGGCTCTTACCAAAACTTTGATGTGCTCAGGTTGGCTCGGCTGGCTTGCAATCCTGCATGTAAGTGCTAAGACTCATTTGGCTACACAGAAAATATCAAGCCTGTTTGCTTCTCAAGAAACAGATAGTGACAAGTCAGATGAATGCTAATTTAGCATGCAGTATTTGCTTACTTTAAAATGAAGCCTTGATCCAAAGGCTACTGCAGTGAATGGAGTATCTCTCCTCCATGTCAATTCATATTGGATCAGGCCTTGAATCTCTGGCATGAAGCAATTAGTATGAAATAGATTAGGCAACAACTTCCTTTATTCAGTTGTACAAGTTTTTTTCAAGATGAACTGATTGCCCACATTTGTTTCGTACAGACAGCTAAATCATCAATACCAACAAGACTGGCATTAATCAACAGAATTACTTCCTCGCTCTCACAGCCATTTTGCTCCATATCACTTTACAAAGGCTGTCAGGGACCGTCTGTAGCTTCAAGTACAATACAGCCGTGCCACAGCATGTTTTTCCAGACACTGGAGTCATCCATATGCATTTGCCCTGCAAACGTTTCAGCAGCACACTCAAATGAGAACATTTTCAGTGACCACATGAACCCTACAGAAAGCATGTTCTCCCCCCACCCGCTTTGTTTAATCGTACACCACTACACTTTGATGGCATATATATGTACCTGTAAATGCATGTGTGCATATGTGTCCAGAGACAGTGTTCTGCTTCCATGTGTGCTGTGCAGGTGTGAATGACACCTGCATTTAACAGGATGGAGTCTATGTGAGCACCTGTGTCACTGCCATTATTACCTTGAGACACCACACTGCTGTCGGTGCCAGTTCTCTCAATACTGTTTTCTCAGCCTCTGCGTGCTTTCTGCTTTCCAGAGGCACTGGCTAAGGCTGCTGAGACTGTAAGATATTGACTGAAACTCAATCAGTTGCTACTTATTTAACTAAGATGCAGACATTACGTCATGAAATTATTTTAGAAAGTGACAAAGGGAGTTGACCCACATCACACGCTCTTAGGAGAAGAGTTCTGCATTTCTGCTCTGGCTCAGTCATGGCTGTCTCACTGCCAAGCTACTCTCTCAGAGTGCAGACAACCTCCAATGCCTTTTCAGATGTGAAATAATTACTTGTTATATAAAAGTTACTGCCTATTACTTGTATATATTTTGTGTATTCAGTCTTGTTGACTTATCTCTTGCACTGTACTGCACCTTTGGACCATGTGAATGGAATACTATGAGGGGTGGCACACAAAATGCCTCTCTGAGCCTAGCCCTGTGCCCCAGCTCACTAGCCACCCCCATCATCACCCTTCACCACCCCATAGCCCCTGGCTTGGATGTTCTGAGGAGCTCTGGCTCTCTTAGGCACCCCCCATCCATCGCAGCAGGCTGCCACAGGGCAAATCAGACTGAAAGGCAGTAATTAATGACTGACAGGAGGTAAGGAGCTGGTATAAGGGATTTTTGCCCATTTCTGCGCAAGGCTAGCAGTTTAACTGAAAGCATCCCCTGCAGTGGTTTAGGTTGTTAGTGCCTGACTTTGTACTGAAAAGAGGGAGGACTCGCAGGCAGTCACAGCAGAGAGGCATTTTGAGAAGCTGTCTCCATTCAGTCACCTCATCTAGGCTGTGTGCCTGCTCCTCAAGCCTGTGCAGTGTACATTGAAGCAGGTAAGTTAAAACCAGTAACAATTAAAAATAACCTCTGTGGGTTTTCACTGGACAGTGGACAAAATGTCACACAAATGCTGAGACTCAGCTGAGAACCAGAAGATTAACAGCTGAAAGTCAGGACATGACTATGGAATGAGCTGGACTCAATAACAAGACATCGGGGAGCTCTCAGGCCTGAAGCTCAGCATTAAGGTGTGAGCCAAAATAAAACTCTCTTAGATATGACCATAGGTCATTCAGGAAGTCTCATGAGTCTCAGAGACTGCAACTCCCCCAATGACCAAAGGGTCAAATCAAATGCAAAAGGAGTTTTCCAGAACTCAGAATTAATATTTCTTTGTCTTTTTTTCTTGGTTCTTCCTTTTATTCTTTATCATTTTGCAATCTTCTCTCTATGCAAAGAGAAAGGTTGCCATTCCAATGTCTGCTTTAGCTCTAAATTTCAAACCTTCAGTCGATTTTTGTTTTCCAGTTCACATTAATACTTTACAGATGACTTATTTTATTAATTGCCATCTATTTTACTAGTTAATTTATTTTTCTGGGAAATAAATACTTTCCTGACCTGTTCCAGCCTTGTACTAATGCTTAGCCAAATATCTTAAGGCAGTGAAGGAAAAAACAAACAGCTGAACATCTGCTGAAAAGGTTGCAAGGGTGAATAATCTTTAATAGCTTCTAATGAGCTTCCAGAAATATACTGCATAAGGAGCAATGCACAGATACAAGTTCCTAAACCCGTACTTATAAGACTATCCTGCTCGGTTACATCACTCAGTTACAGAGAGTAAATTCAGATACAGAACATGTTGCCATTATACTTATAAAACACACTCTACAAGGACATACCTCTCTGTTTGAGCAACCATTAATTGCACTCAACACACCCCCTGCTTTTGTGCTTTATCAGTGCAGCTCACATTAGGAAGACTGGAAGGAATCCCTTATCATAGCTGAAGCTCTCCTTCACTTTGGTGCACCACCTGTCTGTCTCGTAGCTCCACAGGGGCAAACTGAGTGAGTATAGATAGGAGCTCACCTGCATCCAAAGGTTCCTTTGGCAATGCAGCTCAGCCCTGACCCTGGAAGTGAGCATTAGAAGGGCAGGCTCAGAGGTTGAGGAGGGCATCTGGTAGCTGTACAGGTGTAGAAAGAAGTGTTGTTACTATTCCCCAACACAATGGCCAAAGCAGTAGCATGAAGATTGCTGAAGAGTAATGCCTTCTCTTTACCTTGCACTTCAATTTCTCCTCTTCAGGCTGCCCTCAGCTCAGTCACATATATCTGCCTGCCATGCTCAGACAGAGCACATAAGTAAATGCAACGCAAGGAAAGTCAATAGAGTTTCACTCACTTACAATAGAAGTGAATTTAGCTGTAAATCAATAATGAAAAGCAAAATGTTCCCTACGTGCCTGTTCTTGCAGCAGTCCTTCATCTGAAGAGTTCAGCCCCACTTAGAGAATCAATGTATCAATAGAGACTAAACTGTGTTTTCAATAAAACTGAAGATATGTGCAGATTCAGCACAGTATGATTATTAATTTCTAAAGTTAGCCACAAGCTTTTAACAGTTTCCACTAAATCTCCAAATGAAATTGAAGCACTTGGATAATCATCAAAAAATGTTGCATTAAAATACTCTCCTCCATCCCTCTACATGTGCAGAAGCAACTTGGCATATTCCTAGGGCAAGCAAGGATACACTGTTGACTGAAAGCAGTGATGCTTCACTGCCTCTTATTTCTGGGATAGCCCTAAGCTCATTCTGCCACCTTGTGTGATCAACATATAATACAGCACAGTCTCATTTTCACGTCCATATTTCTTATTCCACTCCATTAGGTCTTGACTCTTATTTAGTGCTTCTCAAAGCTGGGAGTCTGTTAAACTATGTGGAGATAACAATTCATCACTGATATTCTAATATGGACTGTCAGGATGAAAGAAATTTAATATTTCATCCATACTCCACCTCCCAAAAAGCCACTTAGTTTTATTAGAGCAGTGAATAATTCTTACTGATTTTATGAAAGAATGCATGTTTCTGTTAGCTTATTGTTAGAATGTGGTTCTCTTGAACTTCATTGAAGTTTTTTTGCTAAATAATGCCTAAGAATATTTCTAGCCCAAAGCATCTATTCAAAGAAATTCATTGAAAAAAAGAAATTCAGTTTTTTAAAAAAAACCTTGAGGGGTGTAACTTGCCACTCCTCTTATTTAACCTTTATAGAAATAGTTTCTTTACATTTAACCTCCCCAGAAAACTGTGAATGTTAGAAAAACATTTGGCTTTCACTGTAAAATATCTGTTGAAAGCAAATACAACGGTAGCCTGTCAAAAAGTGTCTTCACTGTTTTCTCAATGTTTCTAATTTCTGCTCCTATGGTCAGTCTTGAAATTATGAAGAAAAAAAAAAGTTTAAAAAAAGCAACAGTCTTTTATGAAAACGCCGGTTAAAGGCTGTTGGATAAAAGTGTTTGTTTTGATTAGCTGAATGAATTCAACTCTCTTGTTCTGGAAACAGGCAAAGCATTCCTCAAGTTCATCTACAAAAACTGTCTGAAGCTTTAGTTCAGACTATCATGAGAGGCTCCGCAAGGGATTCACACGCCCAGGAACCAGTGCTGGTACAATGCAAAAATCAATAATGCGACATGAAGCTGTTACTTATGGATGTCATCTCTCTGCCGAGTACCAGCAAGTGCCCACGTACATCACAAGTACTGAAACACATAAATGTGACAGCAGCTGCCAGTGTAGAGGGGCACTTCACCCTGTTCACAGAAAGGCACTCAGCACACCCAGGTTTTAAATGCCTGTGAGCCTGTGTGTGCTGATCCTCTGTTAAGCAAAGGTGACAGAAGGTAGGAGGCAGAGAAAACAATTATCAAAAGCTCCTTCTAAATTCTACAAATGCAGATGTTGACATCTTTTATTGCCTTATGCTCTACAGATACAGAACTACATTTCTTATCAAAGTGAACTACGACTCAGACTTAATTAACCAGAACTGCAGTGCCTACAAGATCTATGCTAAAAGTGTAGTGAATGAAGTCAAAGCTTCCAGTAGTCCTGTAGTCTAATTTTAATGTCTTTTACACAGGGAAATAATTCTAGCTAAAAGCTGATGTTTTCACCTCATACTTATGGAATACAATTCATCTTACAGAATCTCATCATCACCTTAACTTGTGGTTGTGGTCAGAAAACTGTTTATGTTAACATCATACGATTTTACTCACCATATACACCACAAGTAATCAAATCATGGGCTGATCTCCAGTCCTTCTGTGAGGAGAAATAATTGAGGCAGGAAGATTCACAGGGATTTTAATAAGAACCAGGCAAAATACGTCTACAAGATACAAGCTCAAAAAAAAAAGCAATTTGCATGTCAGAGACAGCTTTAATGAATTTGGAATTCGGCAAAAAACTTCAGGCCACACAAACACACCCCTCCACAATTAATAATGAGGGTAATTACAGAAAAATTTCTTTTGTTTCTTGAATTACCCTGTACAAAAATTTGACCTTTCTTTTACAAGTTTTTACTAAAAGGATTAATAAATGTATATATATTTAAAACTAAAACTGTAAATTTTGCCTCTGACCATGTTTCAGGTTGACCTAGAGAGGAAAATCATTTTAAAGTGTGATTGAAAAATACAACCTTCAAAACATGTTACACACTGTTCTAATTTTCAAAAGGTTTTGGCTCAAGTTTCAAATGCACAGAGCAACACTACAATGTACATAATTAGCCTGGTATAAGGGAGCATTCAGTAAAGGGACCTGTAAAGTTTGAATCCCTTTACAGGCTCTTGCAGAGCCCTTGGCAAGTCATTTCATTCTCTTATATCTCTATTTCCCTATCTATTAAGTCAGGGCAATAATACCTACCTTCCCTGAAGAGGTGACAGTAATTAAGTCAATGTTTAGCATAGCACTTTCAAGATGCAAATCTCTGCATTAAAGTTCTAAGTACTATTATTATTATCATCATTATCACCGATTATCATTAAGCTAAAGCTACTGTTTAATTCTGTATGTTCTTATTCTGAGAGATACATTCAACTACCATTGTTAGCTAATTATACCATCTACTCTTAAATATAGGAGAACAAAAGCATACCTTCTGCTGCATTTATAGTCTGTTCCCACTTTCAAATGCTCTTTGTGTAAAGGAAAGTATATTCTTAAGTAATGCCTTAAGGAAGTTTGCACAGTATTGCCAAATTAACTCATTGCAATTAGTATCTCAGGTTTCTCTGCAATCCCAGGAAAACAGCAGTAGACACAAATGCAGTTAATAGTGATGACTTTGTAAAACAGAACTGGAAGCTAATATTGAAAGGGTTGTCAAAGAGCAAAAGGCTGCATTTCAGATGATCTTTAAATCCACTGAGACTCCTGCGGAGGATAAGAGGTAACATGAGTGACAAGAAAGGCTTTTCCAGCTCACCAGATTTTGCCAGGTCAAAGAAGCATTTGTAATGAATAAATAAACTAATAATTCATCCCCCAGCGGTTTCAGGAACTTTTCCGATATGAGCATAAGTAGGAAGCAGTTCTGTGAAGCTGGATGGATTTCAGAGACCTGTAAAAGAGTAGAGAACCAAAGAACTGAGCCTGAATCTCTCATTATGTGGGACAGAAAGGAACAGAAATTTGCCTACAGGGCTTCAGATGCAATGTGTATCTGTGAACAATAAGGTTTTAAAATGCCAGTGTCGAAAACGGTGTTTCCTAAAATCAGCCTGACTCAGTTTCCTCTGGTTTTGCTCACAGGAACATGAGCCATGCCACCCTCTCTTCTCTGCAAGGATCAATGTGTATAAGCTTTCAGATGTCTGGCACAAAAATGGCCAACACTTGCTGTACCTCAAAGCCTACCTGCGACAAAAATAGACACACACATAGACGCGCAGTAAAGAGGCGGTGTGTCACATCTTCACATGCAGCCTTGGAGAAAAACACTCTGCTCCTTGTGATTGTTTATGTGTTAGGACAGCACTTTAGTCTAAATAAATAATTTTTAATGGATATTGAAATTTTACAACTGTCATCTTTGAAATATCCTCTTCAATATGAGACATTTTGTAACAACACAGTATTTTGCATTTACCTAATCCTTCTGTCTAAGGTTATCAATGCAAAAATGTTTCTGAAGTCAAATAATTAAAAGTGCATGAAAATGTTGAGAGACAGAGTAAATGTTACTATTTATAGGGAAGGAAAATGAAACGTGGAGACTAAAATCTGTATCCAATCTTATCCATCTGGATGAGACACATAAAGGCTCACATTCTCAATCCTGACACTTTACAGGTCCACCAACCATTTGAGAAACACCATGGCTTCAGTCTCATCCAGGTGCCAGAAGAGCCTTTTGTTGCGGCCCCAGGGTCTCACCCATACCAGAGGGCACTCAAAAACAGCTGCAATGCTCATCAGGATCCCAAATGCCTGGCAAGTACTTCCAACATAATAATTAAGCACAGTCTGAGCGGCTGCCCTCTGTAACACATGGACTGGAAGAAAGGCTTTCCTCTCCCAAAGACACCTTTCTGTCAAAGAATGTGACAATACCCTCCCCGTCCACACCCCCACCCCCCAACCACAGCCCAGTTTTCCCTATGGGAGGACATTCAAGACATATTTGCTCAACCATCATGAGAAAAAGAGGTCAATGAAATGTTTTCAATGGAGAAGAAGGGTAAATTACTTCCTAATGTAAAGGGGTTGAGAAATGAATGAACAGTATTAATTGTTATTACCTAAGATAATGGGAGAAAAGTCATAAAACATGCACATACATAGACAGTTGTCCATCTGCTATTTGTCTTTATTCAGGTCTTGCAGACAGCTCTCCTGAGTTGGGGTGGAATTGGCTGCTGGCATAAATAACTTTTTATAATTTCAGTAAGAAAAGAGAAAAGAAAAATAGACTGCAAGAAGGGAATTCTTCAAATAAATGGCATGTGCATGGCCATCCAGTGCTATCAGTCAGTATAACTCAAGTGGAAAAGGTTTATTGGTAAGCCACTGTGACCTCTTGCTAAACTTCTGTGCAAGGCATTCTTCTTGCTGCTAAAACATAGCTTTACAGAAACAGTCTAATATTCCCTAAACAAGAAATCTGAGGGAGAACCTAGAAACATTATTTCTGTCAGGCAGCTATCAACCAACCACCCTTTCTTCTTTGTCTGGTATTCTTAAAGTATGTTTAAGCACTACTACACTGTTTTAAAAGATAGCAAAAGGGGGGTAGAATGAAGCTGTTCAATAACATCTCAGATGGTTCCCATCCTTTAAAACTGAGACAACTGAATCTTGCCAGTTAGAAAGCTGTGCAATGCAATCCACCTACTGACAAGCTGCAAAATATAATTTATTGTGCAATATAATGTCTTATCATATATAGTATAAAAATATTTATCATTGTACTTAAAAGTTATGCAGTTCTAGTTCCCAAATAAAGCACAACTATAATTCTTTATTTTATTACTTCATTGTTTCCCTTTTAATTAACATTCCAATAGGCTCAAAAGTGGATGGAATTTCAAATCTAACGTGTGCCAAATCTTCAAAACCCCTAGACATTTGTATCTATCTCATTCTGTTAGTCAAAGTTTCAAGCTGATAGTACTGGAAATTAAATTGACCAATTTATTCATCACTGTAGCAAGGCTTAAGTCTCAGTAACATGACTGCCGTCATGGCAGTGCTGTCAATGACCTGAGTCTTGAGTTTCAGAGATTGCCCCAGTAACACTCAATAATAAGTGGCAAAACATTATTACTTCCTTTAGTACTCATTATAAAAACATTAATTGGGGTGAAAGGTAATCCACTTCATATGCTACATCATGGATCTTCTCTAAGGATGGACAAGAGGGATTGCAAGAATGTCATTGTGATTTGTTGCCACAAAATTTCCTTCAAGTTTGAATGGAAGGAATACTAGAGGGCATCACAACAAGGAAAAACATTCTTTTGATTTAAATTATCCAGGTCTAGTCTGAAAGGTCACCACCAAAATGAAAACACAGCACTGAAATGGGAAGAGCTCCGAAGAAATGTCAGTACAATTTATGCAACCCATTTTTTCCACTATCTTGTTTTGAATAGTTTAATTTTATCTATTATAGGGAATCCATGGTTCACACATTGCAGCTGGTTAAAATTCAGAGTTCTTTTACCTCTCCATTCCTATTGCATCTCCCTTTCAAGTACTATTTTATTAGAAATAAAGCATAAATAAATAAACAAATAAAACTAATTTTCTGCATTTTGATTCCAATGGCAGAAAAGCATCAAACTCACAGTCAGGCAGCTGTTTTCTCCCTTCTCAAGTGCTGTCACCCTACCTCTTTAAGCTCTGTTTTATCAGTTGCATAGAATTTTTTTTTCTTCATTTCAAAGAGCACATTAAACTCTCATTAACAGAAAGGGGAATTAAGCATGCACAGTTAGAAAACGAATAAAAATAATTCTGCACCAAGTAAAGAAACAGGATTCCCCTGACAAATGTGTATTCACAAAGAAATATCACTGCAGGTAACAAACTCCCTTGGCTAAGTCAGATATCATTTCCAAGGTTTTCTCAAAGCAGCCAATATCTTGGAGACATTTCAGCAGGAAAGAATGGGTTCTGCTCAGCCTGGGTTTATCTTGAAATTTTGGACTTTCATGTTCACAGAACAATAACATTTGAAAAAACAAAAATTTAAATTAAATCCCACACCTCGTAAGGAGGCATCTCAGGGACCAGCTACTGGCAGGGCTGAAGAGAATGCTGCTGCCAAATGGAAAATGTGATCTGGCAAGTGGACCTGAAATCTTAGATTTTTAACTTGGCAGATCTGAAAAGTCTTGGCATTTGGTTACAGGTCCTGGAACTCAAACCTTGCAAGCAAAGATTTCCCCATAAGAGTTTAAAAAGAGCCTTTAATATGTACAAAGCAAACTTCCATCTATCCTTCTTATAAACAGCCTTGGTGTGTTATGCACAGTATGAAGTAGCCTTTATAAATGAATTGATTTTGCCTAGATATCCCACCTTCATTTGTCTTGCTTTGTCTCATGTGGGCCCCTATGACTTTTTGACCCTCCAATAAATTTTAGCATCATTCAGAAGGTCAAACAGTCAGGGAAAGCAAAAATGTATTAAAAAAATAAAGAGTTGCAGTGGATGGAGAATTATCATCATAAGCTTATTAGATATTTCAAATGCTGCAGACTTTAATGGCAGTAAAGTTTTAAAAGTTCAGCCTGTGCTTTTACTGGTATAAGGGGATACTGTTATCTTTTCCATTTGATTTTTAAAATCACTAATCCGAAGATTTAACAAAGTCTTTCTGCAAACTTATATGAACCATTTAAATTAATTTTAACTAAATTAAAGTATTATTTTAAAATACGAAAATACTATTTTAAAAAGTTTCCTGGTGTTTCCCTGTACCCTTGAAGACAGGAGAGAGTCACAACATTCCTTACCTCTCTCTGCTCATCTTGGCCAGAATCCCCTCTGC